>JAOBAT010129310.1:2199-12561 GCA_026413305.1 Hydrozoanthus tunicans
CGGTTAAGACAAGAACTTAACCAGTGACTCAGCTTCCCATGTGAGTCTCTGTAGCTCAGTGGGTAGAGCATCTGACCGGTTAAGACAAGAACTTAACCAGTGACTCAGCTTCCCATGTGAGTCTCTGTAGCTCAGTGGGTAGAGCATCTGACCAGTTAAGACAAGAACTTAACCAGTGACTCAGCTTCCCATGTGAGTCTCTGTAACTCAGTGAGTAGAGCATCTGACCGGTTAAGACAAGAACTTAACCAGTGACTCAGCTTCCCACGTGAATCTCTGTAACTCAGTGGGTAGAGCATTTGACCAGAATTCAGAGGGTTGCGATTTCGATGCCCGTCAGTGGCTCACATTTTTTTCTCAGAACCCAACTTAAAGAGTGCTTTCTTTCTAACAATAGTTCAAGGTTCGCTTGCAAGTTTCGAATCTCAATAGGCCTTAAGCAAATTGACGTCAAATTAGTCGATTTCACCCCCAAGCCTCGTATTTAACAAAATAAGTGCGAGCATTTGCATGAGCAAACCGTGTTCACGAAGGAATTCTTTTCATTTGTGGGTGCTTTGGGATTTGATTTATGAAATATTCACACTTTCGTGATTCGAAAGCGAGGTGTGGTGGTGTTTAACGTAAACATATATAAGGCCTATTCATGCTAAGTCAGAACGTGGAAAACACGTTGAACTTCACTTCAAACGGTTTGTTAAAAAGTACTAAAGTTACAGCAACTCCAAATATTGAAATTTATAAATTTTATACTTTGCTTATCATCCGAAAAGCACCATCGTTTGATATCATTTCTTGATTTGCCATATAAGCTCTTTTAAAGGTAATAACCTAGAATGTGTTTTGAAAATGTACCTGGTTAGGACTTGGAACAAATGCATGTAAGTTAAGTCATATATAAACGCTTATCAGTAACCTGGTTAACCTTATGTGTCAGTCATTCGTCCCGCCTAGAGATGCTTTATAAGGATTTCGGATTTGTGAGGTAAATGATTTTGACACGTAAGATTGTGCAGAGTAAACTTTTTTTTATTAACAAGCCCTTTATGGCCTTAACAGCCGCTCGTGCCCAGCCCTAACCATGCTTACCGTTACAATAACAGTAGAATGGGTGGTCGAGAAACCAGCAGGCTCTGGAGCGGGCTGCTGAGCGGGAAAACCGCGCTGATCCTGGTGCCCAGTTTGCTCCTCTTCCAAAGTCTGGTATGGTGGGAGGTTTTCCTTGGCTATATCAAGAACAAAAAAATGATACTGTAAAAACTTTTAAAGTATCTGGGAGAACAGACATCTCTAGTTTTGCTCAGATCCCTCAATTGACCGATAGTTCAAGAACGTTTAAAATTAAACAAGCTTAATTGTACTCTTTTCATTTCAGCTTTGAAAAACCTTTTTCGTGTTCAAAGTACCACTGACAAGAAAGACCGTCGGCGCACATGCACAGCATTAGTGTCGAACTGAAGTAAAATGTTCACAAGTTCCAAATTTGTGAACATTTTCCTTAAGTTCGACACTAAGGATCTGCATGTCACTCTTGTCAGCGGTTCTTTAAACACGACAAGGGTTTTTTCAAAGATGTTATTCATACCTCGGTGTATTGTTTCATTTTGAAATTCCGTTCCTCCATGCTAGAATTTGTGAGTATTTTACTTCAGATTAAGAAATAAAACACTTAATACTGGATACTAAATAACTGGTCTTCATCCAAACTGATAGCAACTCTCATTCAAACTCAAAAGACGCTCCAAACCATGCCACCTGTTCGGTGGTCGGAGAAGAAAGTTCGATTCAAGTCCCCTTCAGATGACCTCCTTTTGTGGTATACTGTCAAGTCACAACCCTGCCATTTCAGATATTTTTTTATGTGTAATTGAGGGAAATAAAGTGCAGCTAAACTTTCATTTGTGGTCAGGATATGTATACGCTTTGACTTAAAATCTTGATAGCCTGATACAGTACAGACGTCCTATGGGAACCGGGCTTGCACTAATTTAAAAAAAATGTAAAAGCGGTTTAGCTTTTCCTGATTACCTGTTCAGTCGTGATATCGCAAAGAAACACAAAATTCTGTGGCGTCGTGGTATTTAGCATTGATGAGAAGTCACAAAAACACAGTAAAACAAGCTACACCCCATCCCCTTACCACTAAAATCTTCATTGCGATATCAACTTCTTAAATCCCTTGATTTTCCAAAAATTTTTTACTGTTGTTCTTCTAGGATTTGTCAACGTTGTTTCGCTTTGTAAGATTTTTGAAACCCAGCATTCTCGAATCGATTTGGCGGTTAAAAAAGTGGAATTCCCCTTTTTATTCCCGATTTTCTTATACTTTACTTGCCTAAAACTAAGAGGACAGTTCACTTGTAATACAGAAACGAACCTTTGCTGTCGTTGTTGTACATTTTGCGGGCACTTCGGAGTTGAGTAGATGTCTGCAATGAGAAAGGAGAACTTTATGGTAATCTAATCCTGCCGCTTGTGGTTCAGATACTATTAACGTGAAAACGAGTGCTAAAGATGATCTAAATCCTTTCTCGAGCTTAAGTGGCCTTTCAGGCCGGTTCTTATCTCCGGTTGCTGTAGTGTTTTCCCAAGGCGGATGAGAATCTTTGACTCCCTGGACAAGACACTAATCTATCGCAGGTTAGCTCCCAGGAGAAGCTGAGGTACTCGTTTATACAGCTGAGTCGACTGGAACAAATTGAACAATATCAAGTATATACTTTAAGCCTTCCAACCAAAGTTATCGTTATCTTGCTTCTCTTTACATAAGTCATGCAAAACAAAGTATGTGGTAATGAGAAGATGAGATTAGATCAAACAAGGAAAACTACTCAAAACTAAGTAAGGGGAGTTAGGATGGCTGAGTGGTTAGCGCTCGTGCCTCCCACCTCTGTGGACCCGGGATCGAATCCTGGGTTTCAATGTGGGCTAGGATTTGTCGATCTTCTTCTGACTCCGAGAGTTTTTCTCCGGGTTCTCCGGTTTTCCTCCCTCTACAAAATCGACTTTAAAACAACGCCAAGTGCTTTGCCAAAGACCATATGTTAGATAACTTTCACAAGGTTAGTATGTTTACTTACCCTCGTTAAATATATAAAGTCTAGTTTAGCTAAAAGTAACTTTCTCCCAACCTGTTTGATAAAGAGAATCGATTTTAGATCAAAGTTACATTACAATTACGACTGAAAGGGCGGCGTTAGTTCAGGCATTATGGGTTGCAAATAGACCTATATACCGCTGGTCAGTCGCGTGATCTGAGTTTGGTAAACAAAGAGAGCAACGAGCATGAGTGATGCAATAAGAAGGTTGATTAAACAAAAACAAATTGAGTTATACGCCTCAACTTTCAAGAAATGAAATCAAAAAATGTTTCAAAGGCTGGAATTTTCAACTTTTTCTCCTTCGGAAAACTCTAAAAGGAAAAATCGTCTGTTGACTATTGTGTCTCTCGGTTTGTTGTTTACTCAATGGGAGTCACGTGACAGACTGTGACGTAAACAACGTATCAAATCTATCATTAAACGTTAATCCATCGACACGTGCCGTCTTTGTGGCTACTGCGTTACAGGTTGTAGCCACTATGTCATCGGTCGGGTAAGTGAGCCCGTAACACCACAAAAACACCAGGTAGTTCACCAAATACCATAGGAAGTCAACAAAAATGTTTAAATATCGATCTTAACTACCCGTTGACAAGCAACAACGGAAACTTCTCATAAGTTAGATATCTTCTTCGCATTTATTTCAGCCTCACTCTGGGAGTCACGGGTTAATAGGTAATAGGATTCGAGGTTCCCTTCGAGGCCTGCCACCCGGGACCTACGGTTTAACGTCCCTATCTGAGAAAACGCGAAGGTCTAACCGCTTGCACATGTTAGAGCAGAGGCAGCAACTTCTCTCCAGTTATTTTAAGACCCTGAGTCCGGCACGTGGAATTGAGTCCGGCACGTGGAATTGAGTCCGGCACCGGGAATTGAGTTCGGCACCGGGAATTGAGTCCGGCACCGGGAATTGAGTCAGGCACCGGGAATTGAGTCGGGCACCGGGAATTGAGTCCGGCACCGGGAATTGAGTCCGGCACCGGGAATTGAGTCGGGCACCGGGAATTGAGTCCGGCACTTGGAACTGAGTCCGGCAACGGGAATCGAACCCAGGCCTCCCGCACGACAGACTGACGCCTAACCAACTTGGCTAACCAGTCTACTTTCTCAACAAAGTGTTTTTTATTAAAGCTATAAATAAATAAACTTCATTTACGTGTCAAAGTATTTAGCTTGAGGTAGCTAATTGGGGACACGTTTAAACAAATACGACTACAGTTAAAAATCCAACTAATCGGAGGCAGACCAGTCGGCTATTCCCAGCGGTCTTACCCAAGCGGATATAAGAGACAAGCCTACGTGAATAAATTACCACTTCTTGCAAGGCACCACGTCGCAAACATGGCTGAGCCGGGAGAGCAAGCTGGTCCGTCCGCTCAAGTCCCACACGCGCTTGGAGACTCACAACTTCTTGCTGAAGTCGCTGCAGGGACTTCTCAAGATGCAGCCAACAGACAATTGGAGGTATTACCAATATCTATTTGCCTTCTGGTTACAATCTTAGCCTTGCTCTACCGGTCACTTGTTAGTTTCCCTTCATACACGAGCTACGATTTCATTTCGCTTTCATCTGTTTCACCCATTCTCGTTTTTAATACGCTTCCTTTTCTATAATGTTTTCTCAGTTTATCAGTTCAATTTTATTCTAGCCGACCTGGCAAGTTTTAGAGTTTTTGTGCCTCTGCACCGTCTAAAGTGTTTTCCTCGCATTCCAGAGTTTATCGCCACATGGCCATATTTCTTACAGTCTCTGTTTTATGCAATCTTGCTTTCGCCAGTTTTTTAAGCGGATATTTTATAATAAAAGCGTTGCTCAAAGTTTAAGAGTTTTTGTGCCTCCGCACCGTCTAACATGTTTCCTCGCATTCCTCGCATTCCAGAGTTTATCGCCATATGGCCGCATTTCTTACAGTCTCTGTTTTTATACAATCTTGCTTTCGCCAGTTTGTTAAGCGGATGTTTTATAATAATAGCGTTGCTCAAATTTTCCCGCTTAAGGTATGGATGTATTTCGTTACTTATTGCTTCCCCCATGTACTTTGGCATAAACCGGGTGTTTTATGGACAATTATTATGCGGGCTTTCCCGCTTATAGCATCAGATGTAATTTGTTATACTGGTTCCCTATGCATTTTGGTATAAAGCGGATATCTTATAAATTGTTGTGCGAGTTTTCCCGCTTCTGTCATGAGACGTATTTTGCTATATTGGTTCCCTCATGCATTTTGGTATAAAGCGGATTTTTTATAAATTGTTGTGCGGAGTTTTCCCGCTTCTGGCATGAGATGTATTTTGCTATACTGGTTCCCTCGTGCATTTTGGTGTAAAACAGATTTTTATAAATTGTTGTGCGAGTTTTCCCGCTCATGACATGTCGTGTATTTTGTTTATATATTGGTTTCCTCGTTTATTTATCAAGCAGATGATAAATCATTATCCTCTTGTCTGCTTTTGTTGTAATCCTGTCATACAATTGTTTTGATTTTCCCCCTTGTGACCTGAGATGTCTTGTGCACAGTTATTTCCTCATGTATTCTGTTGTAAAGCGGAGGTCTACTATAACATTGTTTTTTGTATTTTCTCGCTTATGGCATCGGATGTATTTTGTTATATTTATCTCCTCGCGCATTTTGTTAGTAACGCGGATGTTTTACTATTAAATTGTCATTCAAATTTTCCCACTCATGGCATTAGATTTATTCTGTTAATTGGTCCCTTCACGCATTTGTCACACTGCGAAAACTTTATTATAACAGCATCGTTTAAATTTTCCCGCTTATGCCATGAGGTTTATTGTCTTGCATTTATTTCTTCATGTTTCTTGTTGTACAGCCGAAGTTTATAATTTTCCTACGTGTGGCATATTGTTATAGTATTTGCCTCATGCATTTTGTTATAGCGCGGATGATTTATTTTCCCTATTGTGACATTTGATGGATCTTATCATATTGGTTTCCTAATGCATTTTGTTTTATAGCGGATATTTTATGACCAGTTGTTCCCACTTTTGGCATTGGATGTATTTTGTTATATTATTTTCCTAGTATGTATTTTGTTTTTACGCGGATGTTTTCGCATTTTCCCACCATGGTGTGAGATGTATTCTGTGTGCGACAAGCCGTGTTATGCGTAATTGTTTTCATGTTCACCTGTGGTGGCTCTACAGTAATCAAATGTATCATTACTTGTTCGTACCGCGGATGTAATAATCATAAACTGTCCTTAATATTTTCCCGCTTATTACCTTAGATTTATTCTCTTATTAAGATGGGCCGCAGTGCCTTCCTGGGACATATCCTATTCGTATAATTCATATCCCGCCACATCCGGGTGCTGAGTAGGATATTCTCCATATTTTACTGGAGTGGAAACGTCTTCATATTTCCACTTGTTTTTTCTCAACAATCCCCAAAAACGATTACCAATGCATTTAGGTGCTAAAGTTTCCGACCAATTTCAAAACTTTCAACATGTTCCGGGGACTTCCGAGCACTTCCAAAGATTTTCCAGAGGTTTCAAAAGATTTTTACAATGTTTTCACCGTATTGTTGTTCAGGTTTCTCGCTTATGGTGTGAGATGTATCGGTTAGTTATACGTTATAGTTGGTGTCACTCATCCTCTTTATGACTGACCTTCTGTTTAATTTTATGTGAATTGTATTAGTACAACCTGCCCTTATTTATTAGTTTCTGATCACGTCCATACCATGTATCAAATATTGCTATTAAAGGTGTTGCAGAACAATCTTGTTTTACTTGTCCCTCTCATTTATTCTCTCTTTTCTTATCCACTCTAGGATGACAGTTTTGAAGGGGGGCCTAATTCCCTTCTCGGATCACCGGGGCTTGAAACTGTCATCCCCTGAGTCTTCCCCGTCCTCTAATCTTTCCTTTGCCTGCCTTTTGGTCATAGATCCCATTGCTATCTTTCGGATCCAGTCCTTCTATTCCATCTTGGGAGTTTACACCCGATTTTCTGCCTACCGCAGTCAGCATTTCCTCCGTGCAATGGGTGCAGTCACATTCAGAACCTTTTGGCATGGGAAAGACTCAGGGGATGGCAGACAACCATCACATTTCCCCGGAACTTGTAGAGTCGGTTCTCGCTGGTGCCAAGATTGCGGATGCCTCAATGCTCCTTTTCAGAGACCCTAAAACGTTTGTGGCGGGAAATCTCCATACGCATGTAGAAGTTTGGGAGAAAATGGCCGCTTTCGCTCCGTGTGAACTGGCATTAAGGGTCATCCACTGGATTAGGAACACTGTCAACGTATACGAATTTTTTCAGCCTTTTAACGGCCATTACAAAGGGGAGAATTCTGACTCGATTTTACCCCCTCCTAAGGTTTTTTCTAATTCAATTTCTTGCCAGCCTTTTGCTCAGTTTATTTCCGATACCATTATTAGTCGCTTAACTTCGGGAGCAATCTCTATGTGGGGGAAAGTAGGGGAGGTTGCACCCCCACATTTGGTTATGCCGCTTACTGTAGAACCCTCGAAGCCCCGTCTCCCCCGTCGCTTACTGTAGAACCCTCGAACCCCGTTTTCTTAATCTCTGGATCAAAGATACTCCACTCCATTTAGATTCTATCTCGTCTGTCCCTCGTTATGTCTCACAGAATTCCTTTCAGACCGTGTTTGACGATAAGTCTGGTTATGATCAAATGCTTTTGTCGCCTAAAAGTCGCCCGTTTTTTGGGTTCGAATGGGGTGGTTGGTATTTTGTGAGTAGCACCATTCCTTTTGGTTGGAAATCCTCCGCCTATATTTACCACTCTATTGGTCTTTTGGCAGCGCATTACTTAAGTTCAGTTTCCATCTCTTGTTCGCTTTACATCGATGATCGGCACGACGGAGAGCTCATGTTGCCTCCTTATCCTAAAGCGTATATAGCTCTTTCCTCTGAAATGTTTGCCACACCCTGGTATCCCTTGGATACTTTATCAACCTGGGTAAATCTATACTCATTCCGACCCAGACTGTCCCTTTTCTCGGATTTTTGGTAGACTCTGTTCACCAGGAATTTCTGGTGATTGAGAGTAAGAAGCAGAAATTCCTGTCTCTCGTACATTTTCTCCTTTCCTCTTCCACTACCGATGTGAAGACACTTCAGCGCCTGTCTGGAAAGTGTATCTCGTTCTCTCTTGCTGTTCCTGGAGCCAGGCTCTTTATAAATGAGATTAATACGGCCATTTCAAAAGGATGTCGCTCCTCTCGCCCTATCCCGGTCTCGGTCGTTTGCGGGAAGAGATTAAACATTGGTCCTTTTTGGAGACCTGGGAGGATTTCCTACCATGGCGACAAGAGTCTCATTCTCAAATTGTGCTATGCTCTGATTCTTCTGCTTTTGCTTGGGGCGCTCACGCGATTGCGATCCGGGATTACTGGCCACCCAATCAGATGGCCCTCCACATCAATGTTAAGGAAACCCTGGCCTTGGTAAACACCTTGGAGTCTCTTCGCCATTCTGTCAGGGACAGCTGGGTTGATGTATTCACTGATAGCCGCGTCCTCATCAGCGCTTAGGAGTCACAAGGGGCCAGATCCCATATGCTTTGTGATGCACTCACGAAGCTTTTCTGGGTAGTAACTTCCTCTAACATACAACTTCATCTTCATCACATTCCTTCATCATCCAATCCTGTGGATTCCCCATCGCGTAAGCTATCTTTGCAAGATTCTAAGCTTTCTCCAGTGGTATGGAGTAAAGTGCAGAAGATGTTTGGAGGCCGAACTGGTCACTCAGCCGACCTGATGGCCTTACCATCTAATGTTCAGTCCACCTTGGGCGGATCGCCTCTTCCCTTCTTTGCTCCATACCCTATAGTAGGGGCCTGTGGGGTAAATGTCTTTGCCCAACTGCCGAGTAAGCATTGTGACTTGTTTTCGAACCCCTGCCCCTTTCCCCCTATTTCGTTGATCCCGCAGCTGCTCCGTTTTCTTAAGGCCAATTCATTACCATGCTCCATCGTGGTACCTGACATTCTGCCTCGTTGTTTTTGGTGGCCTATCTTGCAGCCTTTTGACTCTCTTTGTTTAGCCACAAAAGGCACCACAGGTACCGTACTCCCACCCTGTGCAAGTGGATTTTCGGAATCCTGGCCCCTCCTTTGGGATTTATGGGTATTTAGAGTTACCCCTTAAGTTCGGTTATGCTTAGCAATGGTTAGTCCATCATAAGCGTTGAGATTTGTTTTCTTTCATGCCAAAGGTTTCAATTTTAATTACACCAGCTGGCTTATGTCTAACAATATAAGCGTTTCTTGGTTTTTTTATGGTCATGAAATCGCCATTACCAATAAAGTGTAAAGCCTTAACCTTGTGCAATGCTTTTCGGAATGTCAAGCATGTCATGTTCAGTTACCCTTTCTCCCCAGGAACTCCCTACCGTCCCAAGTTTGTTCGTGCCGGGGGTTCGCTGCCCAAACAAACGACCACATATTTCGTATTTTGCCAACGCTGTGGCTACGTAAGACGCCAACTCGACCCCTCTCATCTACAGCCAGCCGTTAACGTTCATTTTCACCTCCCATCCATCGACCAACGCATTCAATCCTTGCAAGCCAAACAATTGTCAATGGCCTAATCAAAGCAAAAGAAAGCTTTAAAAGACGAATTAGAGGCTTTCCTTCGTGCACTCCCTGGCGAAAAGTCTATCTTCCAGGCAACCCCCCTGGATGTTTGTCGTTTCCTTGTTTTTAAGGATGCCAAGGGAAAAACGCAGGTACATCGCGACGGCTGTCAACATCTTGGTCAGCGCGGTCACTTCCCCTTCAAGTGTCCTTTACGTCTTGTGTACGGCACAGTGGACTCTTATATTGGGAAGTTGCGTTCTATTTGCTGATGCCGGTTGCCAGGGTGACTGGAATGGTGCCCTCTTAATTAGAAATCCCGCCACCGATAATCTTGTCAAGCAGTACCTCAAGTCTGTGACCGCGGAACAGCTTCAAGCCAGAATTACTCCCAGGCAAGCGACCCCGATATTTACCGACAAGCTCTTGTCTCTTGCTCGTCATTTGGACAAGCGTCTAGTACGACCATACATTAGCCCCACAGATATTTTCATAACTGCACGCGACCAGGCTTATTTCGAGGCGCTGTTTTATTCTTGGGATAGAGGTAGTGATCTCGGCCAAGTTAAGACCCCTGAGATTGCGCGTTTTCCCCAAGACGACGGGTTCTTATTCAACTATATTTGGGGAAAGACGCTACGTGACGGTGCTGCTAATGTATTTGGAATGCGTCGTCGCCCAACCCCCCC
>JAOBAT010129321.1:0-12560 GCA_026413305.1 Hydrozoanthus tunicans
CTACTACTACTACTACTACTACTACTACTACTACTACTACTACTACTGCTACTACTACTGCTACTGCTACTGCTACTACTACTACTACTACTACTGACTACTAGTACAAAACATTTGCTATCATTGCTAACAACACAACTAAGAAATGATGCAGAGACAACAATTTCGCATTTCTGGCTCACCTTCTTCTGCCGGCATGAGTTGAGCATGCGAGACCGCAATAAAAAGCAAGAAAATGCCTGAAGTCCTCAACATTCTCCTGTGTGTCTGAAAAGCGCCCTATCTGTTGTGAGAGATCGAGAAATCAGTTCAACAATTAGCGCGCAAACATCATAGGAATGAAGGTACCTAGACAGTGGAAAGCTTTGGGGCTTCTTTTCTCTTTCTCCTAATTATAGGGAACTTATCTTGAAATCATAAAAACTATATTAAATAGGTTCTTAAAAAGAGACCATATGACGCCGAAAACGTGTTTCGAATTCTTTGAGTTTTCGAATAACAAGAGGTTGACCAGCTACCATCAGCCATAATGTCTATGAGCACTGAGGCGAGCTGCTGAACAAAGAATGTGATAACTGGCATATACACTTATAAAGAAACAAAGATTGTGCCTTATAAGTGAATAGTTTATCCTCTACTTTTCTTATACCTTGCTTCTACTCAACTTCTCTAGGTAATGACTAAGGTAAATTTATGCGCTGTTCACAAAAACAAATGCTTCAGTTACCCTCCTGCAGCTTCGTGTTAAATGAGGCTTTTTATCCTTAACAACTTATCGCGGGCAAATATTAGTGTGAAAAGATTTTGTCTTTAGACCGTTCCCGGTATAAATAACGAGTAACCTTTTGGATAATATCAGCCCTACCCTTACCCGCTAAACTAAAACACTAAAATAAACATTTTAAACAAATTTAGGAGCTAGGTTAGACATTTTTTTTCCAGATTTGGTGTTGGGTGAGTAGATATTGCAAAACTGATTTATTCAGTTTTCTAACTTTAGTAACATTACAAACGAGAGTTAATTTCTTAATTACTAATTAATCATCCTTGACGAGTTTGCTGTACGTGTGGTGTTAGAAATGATTAGGAAATAAACACTATCATTTCTGAGAGGTATTATCGGCTTGCGGCTGGCGGCGCGCGATAGAATGTACAAACATTTTGCAACAGTAAAAACGAAAGGTTAACTTTGCCAATCCTGCGGTTTTTTTCTCTTCGCCTTCAGTTAGGAACACAACCACAGAAGTAGATCATTTAATGGCACCTCGTAAAATGAAAACTTTTCGCTTTTGACTTATGTTCTAACTAGCTAAAAATCTGTTTAGAGTTATATATTAGGTGTTTATCATTTAAAATCGAGACAAAAAACATTCGATAACCTTGCAGAGATTGGCTACGTTTTTAGAATTTTTATATAAGTACTTTGAAGCTGTCTAAAAACGGAAGCGTTTTGAAAATTAAAGAGCTCTTTAGAGACTCGGAAATGCCTGCAATTTCACTGCTTTGTGAAGGGTGTTTTTTTCATTTCGGAACTCCATAGATAGTGTACGTGTCTTTGTTGTGAAAGTGGCTCTCGGGCAAATATCGTTAAGCTACACTGCCTTAGAATTCAAAAGCAAACTGACAAAGTTGTTAGTCGCATGCCTTTCCGCCATTCTTACATATTTCCATATTTGAAGTCAAGCAACTTAAAAAGGTGTTCATAAGCTTCCTTTTAACTCTTTCCTCTTTGAAATACTCCATTTACCTCAAATTTACTGAAACTAAAAAAAGGTACATTGTTGGTCTGTTTGTTTTGTTGTCTAGGTTTCTATCACTCTAAAGACACCGCTAATTATGCAGCTCACTCGTTGTGTTGATGAGGCGCCAAGACAGTATTTTTAGCATTCCGAACTTTCTAGACGTCACAACGGATTTTCAAGCTGGACTGGGTTCTAAGTGATGTCGGTACCGAAATCTAAACAAGTATTGGTTAAGAGTATTTGCTATGGGAACTACAAGATAAAAGAACAATTTCAAAGCGTAGTCGGTTGAAAAATACCCAACATATTCCAATATTAGTGTTTCAGCAACCTAGCAAAAACATTTTTTTAGTTTGATTTTTGAAACAGAAAAATTTGGGACAAACAAACAGCAGGGAGTTAAGATCTTTTGGCAGCAGACAGCGCGGTACTGAGATAGAGAAAAGCCGGTATAAGTAGTAGTTTTGTTTGTCCATACTAAAAGACGGCCGTTCTGGATAAGTTTCAAACTTGTTACTTGCAGCATACTATTCTTGATAAAGGAGAAGTAAGGCTGCATGGTGTAAACTTCGAATGCACGACAAGCCGGTGAAGAAATTGATTAGTAATTCTTGAATATATTCAGGAACACTGGACGCGATGACCCTGCAAGACCTTCTTATTTTTATCGATGATGTCAGAATATAAAACATTGAAACTGAAAGGCTTTCCATGACTGGCTGCTTACTACGGATCACGCAAAAGATTTCCGCAATAACCAGGGTTTTAATTGTTTATAAACTAAAACATAACCTTTTCTAACCTTTAGAGCCAAGCGCCTGTGATTACCGGACCACTACTAATATTGGCCTTACCTAAGCACTTGAATATTCAAGCTATTTACAATGTGGTTGAAATTAATGTGAATGCGATCACGCTATCAACTTTCATCAAGCATAAAAAATACTATTTTGTCCAGAGAAACTTCGTAAACATATGAATTTTATCGCTGCCAGAAAAGTACGACGGCTTTAATACAACACCGGCCGGGTGAAGTTTACAATCCTTTAATCAAAGAACCGACGCTTTACTATTGGTTTTAATAAAGGTTACTTGGCGATAACTGCTACTTTAGTTGATGAAAAGTATTGAAAACTTTGTAGTTAAATTACCTGATTTGGCGCACGTGTCTTAGAATAAGTGCAATTTCTTATAAGTGCGTTTTAATAATTCAACGGAGATACCCTACGTTTTAGTTCTAGCAACATGTTTTAGACACTCTTTCGATGACTAAAATGCGATTGTTAGAAACTATTGTCCGTCATATTGAGTTGCGGGAAAATGTTCCAACTAATTTATTTCGCGGTTTTTTTCACGTATACAGAATGTTTCCCAGGCTACTTAAAGTCCACTTGATTTCCTACTGATATCTCAATGAAGTTCAATGCAGTTGAATAATTCCAGAAAACAATGAAATTATTTTAACCACGAATACAAAAACTCCAGGAAAGAACACTTTGGAATGGCTGATTCATTTTTTCAGTTTCACTCAGTCCACAAATAGTGTTCGAAATACAATCTACACAAAATACCAAGCTTTAAGTTGGACCTTCACCAGAAGAAGTTTTAGACAAAAAAGAGGCAAACAACTTCTGGGAAAATTCTTGCGTTGGATTCGGCCATGTAGATCGTGTTGTTAGTTATAACAAAATTCTTTGAAATGGCCACGTAACAAGGAAATAATCTATTTTTGAATTAGTATAACACAGTGTTTGTGTCTCACTTGAATTTGCACGCACGCTTTTGGAGACTATGAAGTCTCTTGAGCTGTCGTTGTTATGATAGAATGATAAAATTGACGAACGGACTGATTGAACCGTAGCTTATCGGAAGGTTCTTTCAACAAAGGAAACAAAGATTGTTTAAGTATCCTACCTTTCCTGGTTGTTTGCCTTGAACTCAATTTCCTCTTTTCTTTCAATGGTATACCCTTAAAGTTGTCGCTCTTCAAAGTGTTACTGGTCACTCTGCGAGAACCTAGCGTATTTATAACCAATCTCAGCTCACGTGTGCAGCCCAACCCGATGATGTCATACTATTGTTGCTTTAGGGGTGTTAACAAACATCTGGACTTTTTCCATCTAACAACAAAGCAAAAACAGCGGAAATCAATCAAAAGGCCCATTTGTGTCTGCGTTTAGAATTGTTTTCGAAATCGTTAAAGGGAATAAATATGGCTACGTAATCTAATTATAAGGTAAATGAACGGCCGAACTGAGGCCAAGGCACTCTCTCGACGGATGTTGGTACAAATAGTTGGAATAGTTAAGCTCCCACCTTATCGAGTAGAGCTGATTGCTAGACGAAAACGAAAACTAGCGAGCGCTATTTTTTCGTGTTGTAACACATAACTAGTGCACAAAAATTGAAGGCGTTAAGATTATAGACTAATGATGATAATGAATGGCGAATAAATGGAAAGGAAGTAAGCAGAACTATTCTTACAGGCAGGAATTGTGTAGATGGTCTTGGTACAAAAAATATTCGTTCATTGACCATCACTTGAAAGAAAAGCTTAAACGGATATTAATGACAGAAAGTGTAAGTGCTGACCACTTATGTAAGCAGTACCTGAAACAAACCAAAAAATTAACATTCTGAAAGGTAAAAGGCAATAGCACCTCAAAACCCGAGGTTTTCGTTTCTGTGTACCTAAATAACGGTGGAAAATTATTGCATGTTAAGGTTTGGGTAAAGGGTACCGGAAACATAAAGGGGTACTCAATCAATAGAATATATTGCAGATGTTATAACATCAGAAATATTGTTGCATCTTTAGACCATAGAAACGAGATAAACTGACAGTGTTTATTGACCAAAATTAACGCTTTTAAATTTTCTTTTTACTTATCGATTAGAAATATGTAAAAACAATAGAGAGAAACCCTAACATTTTGGTATCAAGCTTTCTTTAAGACTTGAAGGATTATTAGGAGAAGTTTTAACATGTATTGCAGATAAGACCTTCAGCCAAGTTGTGATTTCATATTAGACCGGCTAGATTTTGGTAAGATGTTTAGTTTAAAAATTCTAGAAAAAAATAGAAGTCTATATTTTATGAAATTGAGCTCAGTCCGAATACTCCGAACAAAACCGTGGCATTACAAAACAAAGACTGCTATATATGCACTCTCTCTTTGTGTAGTTCAGAGAATAGTAATAATCCATAGGTAAACTTTGATGAATGGTTTATGGTACATGCAATCCCTGGACGTTCAGAATTTTTGTATATCATCCTCCTCCAGTACTGCAAAAAAACACTACAGTTAGAAATTGATCAGCATTTTCCAATGTTTTCACCGAGTATAGCGAAAATAGTTAACAAACCGTCTCTATAGTAACAGCGACATAGCATCAGAATTTCATAATAATCTCAGGTGTTTGTTCTTAAAGAAAGCTTCTATTATCAAGTTTAATAATAAGAAGGTGGTTAAGATCTAGTGGGATTAAAAAATGAAATAAAAAACTAATACCGATCCGATTCTCTTCGTAAGTTATTTTAGTAAGGACCTATAACAGGTGTTTGTTGTATTTTGTATTTCTAGATATATGGTATTGTAGCATCAGAGCAAAATAAATATTTTTCATCTTTTGAATCATCTAGACTTGGATTTGTCATTTCACGGCCATAACGAAACGTAATCTTTATATTTGCTCAAAAATGCATTTCATGCCGCTGCTGAAATGGTCTCAGGTTGTTTGCATTTTTGAGTATTAGGAAATTCATAAGTGTGTAATGATGGTTATTCTTAAACTTGGTACTGTCCTTCATTACTGAATGACGGGACGAATATCAGAAAGCGAAATGGCGTACACCAAAAAAAAAAAAAAAAAATCATATATAATCTTGTTTAATCTCTTTTTATTCGTACTTTTTGTAGGTGTCCCAAAATCGTTCTTCGGCTCACATTTAAAGACAAACAGCTAGAATATTCGAGGAATTAGTGTAGGAGTCAGTTTCGGGTGCGGAAAGTCTTACACTATCCAGTTTCAGTATCGCGGAGACACCGCGTGTTGATCCTATCATCACTCAATACACCAACAAGCTTGTTTTAAAGGCTTGCTGAGGCTAAGGCTCCATTTTCAACAATTTATCATGCTGACATCACTTCAGACATTGATGAATATCGAAACAAGAAGATATTCCAACCCGTGAAGGAAGTGTGGAGGACTGCGGAAACTTGCCCGTACAAAAACTTCCTCACATTTGCTTTTTCAGAAAAGGGTTATTTTGTAAAGGATTTGAGCGATATATTTTTGAAAACGTATAAAAACAGATGTTCTCATAAAGTAAATGATCTAACTACTCAAAATTCTTAGGAATTTCAAAACTGAAGCGAATGAATTAGTGCATGTGTAAAGAGCGACCCGGATTAAATGTGTCCATTGCGTGATCGGAGGAAAGTAAGCTTACGGATTCAGACGAATAAGTTCATGTGAACAACAAAAATGCGTATGGAAGACAGATGGATGAACAACAAGGTTTCTTTATTTCCCTTTTAGTCGCCTGACAAGCGGAGTAGAAGGCGTTTGAAAGCACATTGCCGATTTCCGGCCGAAACCAGTCGATCGTCGATGCAGCTCTACAGGATGTAGACACGAATGAGCGCATAAAATAACAATACAGTTTGCTGCATATATAGTTATTCTCTTGCGTAATACAATTTTTGAATGGGTCTGAATTGAGGGCGAACTCAGTTTCGTGTAGTAACAGATTTTTCACTTAAACAAACAAAGGTGTCCAAGCTCTCTACGAGAGTGGCAAAGATACCTATAACTGATTTTCAAGTCCAAGTGTTTTCTTAAAAGCCAATTGTTATTCGATATATAGTAATTGTATATGAAAACACGTGAGAAGTGATCTGAATTGAAACTAAACGATTCAAATCTCTCAGTATATAAGCTTATTCAATCTTAAAGAAACGAAATTGCCCTCACAGTCTTTCAATCACTACCATTTTCGAAAAAATAAATTGAATCTAAAACGCTTTTCTAAAACTCTTTGTTACTCAGTGACTATTGTCTGTAAGAGGCTTAGACCCTTAATTAAAAATAGCTGATTTTTGGTGCCCTGTTGAGTAGGGCAGGGTAGATTCCCCACCAAGATACGATTACCGCCCATACAAACAAGTTTAAACTCCACCCAACCCATCCTGTAAGTGTTTTCAAAACTGTCAACACACGACACTGAAGCACAAGAGCGTTGTTTGCTAGTACAGAATTACTATTGGCATCGATTCATCTTTGTATTCTTTTTATTTATTTTTCTAAGCTGGCTGCCCTCAATGTAACCACACTCTTTTTTTTTTTGTAAGAACCAACAAACTTGGCCGAGGCTCGTTATAATACCTATATTGTTCTTGATTATAAATTTATACGGTGATATGGGCCTTTAATTGTTCATAAATTGTTCAAATTTTTTTGTATGTGTGATTTAAGTCAACTAAAAACTAAGCCTAAGGTTTTGCAATATTTGTATTGGAAGGCCAATTCATGCAGACTGAATTCAATCCCATCGCTTAATCGTGGATCGCTGAGTCATTTTCCTAGACAGTTACTAGTGATTATTAAATTGCAAATTATGTTTTAATCGTTCTGTCTTGTTAAGTTAAAGATCAAGGCTCGGTAAAGTTTTAAAGAAAATTAGCTATCGAATCCGAGCACACAGAACAAACTCGTGTGGCTTTTTCTCTATGAAATTGCAAATAAAACAGTTGTCAACGATAAAACTCTTTTGATTTTCTAATGTGAAATAATTATATATTTCATCGCCCTGATAATCTGGAAAAAATTTTAAGCCGGAATACTTGGAAAAGGCCCTTATGGGCCCTTTAACTGTTCTTAAACTTAGGCCGATCTGAGTCTCGTTGTTGTATATTACGAAGTTGTTATTATAAAAAAAGCGTGTAAGGGTTTGTGTGGCGACTACAAATTGAAATGTTTTTAATTTCACAACATCGGTCATTTTCTCAATTCATTCTTCAAAATACATGAAGTGGGTTGCAATCAAAACAAGGACGATACGCCCATTTAATTTTTGAAACACTGAAACAAAAGTGCCGTGTTGTTATTACTAATTCTGGGTCAAGACCTTAAAAAAACATTTAAAAATATTTAAAGTAACTTCGAAAAATAAACTAAAAATCACTTTGAAGTCCTAACAATTAAACAAGAACTGATTCACAAATGTTTTTGACATAAAATAGTTATATTAGTATCTTTTCAACGCCTATATTTGAAATAATTAATTATATTATAGGAGACTAACATGAAGTCGTGATAAAATGTTAAAGTCAAATTTGGTAAATAATTAAGTTGATCCACAGAAAGCTACCGTGTCATTGTAAAAATATTTATTTTGTCGAGCTTAAGGCGCGCAAGTGAAAATTGAAAGTATTTCCTTAATGGATCATTTTGAGACTCAACACATTTTCACTGCTTTACTTAAACTTGCTTACATCAGTCTTTACACGTTCTAATTATGAAGAGACAAAGTGACGTACAGATAGCATGGGGAGATTAAATAAGGTTGCTGCTGATTTCCAAAATAGCTGTAGAGAGACTTTGTAACATTATTGTACAAATTACGTTTCCTTCTATGGAGTGAGACACTCGCCTTGTTGACAAGAACAACTTTATAAGAACAACGAAGCTCAGATTGGTAAAAAATTAAGAACAGTTTATAAACAAGCTGAGACTTGGGCTATCTTTAACCTAGCTATAGCATTATACAGAATGACTGCCATTAACTCAAATTAAACTGTATGTACACGTATTCTTGCCCTGGAGCTAGTCCCTTGCAGTGTACGTGAATCTTAATAATACCTTGCTGGGCTTAGTTTTCATTCAATTTAACCCATAACTAAAAATAAACATAACTTAAGAACAGTTTGAAGTTTAAATCGCCGAAAAAATAAAAACAAAACTTCGGCCAAATTTTCTGGTCATTATAAACAAATATCGTTTTTCCATCGGCTCTAAAGGCTTAACCTCGCCATGCATGCCATTTTAATTTTCATTTTAAACCATCTTCGTTCTCAGTTATCGGATGTGTAGGCGTTCAGCTCAACTTTTTTTTTTTGGAACTATAAAATAAATATATTCTTCTAGTTTCCATTCCATCTGAATATTGGTGCTACAATTTTAGTTGCCGTAACTCAAAAAAGAAAAAGGTCATACTCTTTAACCACAAACTGATTTAATGGTTGGAAATGATACTGCGCCAAATAAATGAATTTATTTATAGAATTGTGTGAAGTGCAAATTTTGTGGTTACTATCCCAATGAGACTACCGCACAAACAGTCACTTAATTATCTCTAACACACCAAGAAGTACTTTGTCATATAGATACTCGGACCTTGTGTTAATGATTTATTTTGAACGATTAAAATATATAAACTACATGATATCAATGATTGAATTTAATGATGAAAGCGTCCGAACCCTTTTAAGTCAACGAATTTAAGAAGCTATGCGGTCAACATTTCTATAGTTGTTTGGATTGTTTCCTATACTTGAGGATATCTTAAACAACGGATAGAATTGTTTAATCAATAAGTTGTTAGAATTTGTAGTTGGTTTTCAAAATGCAAGTATTTGACCGCTTACGTCTTGGAACAAAAATTTGTAAGCAAGATTTAATACTTCCATAAAGATTATCACTGCCCGAAAAACACCATTATCCGGGTAAGGACATAACCCGACATAAGTCTCTGGTACATACCTGTGGAGTCGGAAGTTCTTGTGATTACTCAACGTGCGACAACCCCAGTCGCGGTTGTATTGGGCGCGAAGCGCGGAGGCGTTCAAAACACTCGGGCAATATGGCGCAACAGCATGATTAATATGGGCGAGTAAACTTATTTGCAGCCGAAAGTATGCTTGGAATTCGGATCTGTCTAATTACAGCTCCACCATGGGAAAAAAAATACGAATATCAAGTTTGGCTTTGCCATATTTAGAATGCTCTATTTCTTCAACAAATTAACTTTATTCTTTTTCGAATCTTTGTTTTTATCTGTTTATGACTGAGCTTATTCATTATTAAAGGCGAAAATGGTAAAAGACTATTTTAATAATGCAAGCGAAGCCTATTAAAGTTCAATATAAACTACATCTTTCACGAATCAAGAACTTCCGAATTTTATTAACTAGTATATGACTGGTTTTATTTTTTTGATGAAACGATGAGAAAGCAATTTTCTATGTTAAACTTGGCCTGTACAATCACTGTGGCCCTGTTTATTCTTATTTTTGAACGGGATGACCACACATCAAGAAATTGAGTCCTCCGTCCTTTCAACAGTAGACATGTTAATTTTATTTACAACTTATTTGCTATATTTTCTTCTTCATGCTATCAGTATCATTTAAAGCTGTTTTGAATATTGCTCTACTTAGAATCATTTTGCACAAACCGCGTAAAATTTTCCAAAACCTCTGGAACATGTTCAACTTTCGTCGAAGAAGAAATTATTGATTCACAAGTTGAAAGCTCAGAAAAAATTCTTAGGCACTGAAGGGAATCGAACCCGCAACCCTCTGATTACTGGTCAGATGCTCTACCCACTGAGCTACAAAGACTCACATTGGGAGCCAAGTCACTGGTTAAGTTCTTGACATAGGTCTCGCAAACCGCTCGCTCAATATGTCCAATAGTCCGTTGATACTTGCATCTATTATCAAATTAATGGTAGAGTGAATCTTGGATATGTAGTTGAAGAAGAAATTAATGATTCACAAGTTGAAAGCTCAGAAAAAGTTCACGTTTCAGTTGGGCCAAGCTTCCCTTAGCCTTAGGCTGCCGTTGTGAATGGAACGATACTCTTGTTTGGTAAGCATCTCCTCTCATGGAGGAACTTAATAAAGCCATCAGGGATTTTAAGTGCCGTCTGTGTGTAAAGTATTCAGATGAGTGATTTTTGTCAAGAAGATGTTAGAACACGCATATATTTTCATGCATGCTAATTTTTCTGAATATTACTGGTGTAAACAGAGGTGAGTGTTTGATCAAATCAAACCAAACCTAAACCTTTTTTGTGTATGAAAACAGCGAGGCTCAGCTTGGCCAAAGTTTAAGAACAATTTACGAACTTGCTGAGGCTCGGGCTCGATAACATTTTTGCTAATTGAGTTATACTCAGCCTCGATCTTTAACACTACAGTACACTGGATAAATAAGATTTGATTCGCGATTTTTTATTTTTTCGGTTGTTGTCACTGCCTCAAACAGTACACGTTGCATACTCGTACACTAATGCCTCGAAGTTAGTTCTTTACAACTGAGTATATACAATGTGCGTGAAATGCAAACTTTTCAGTATTCGATTTAAACCACACAAAGAAATAAGAACAATTTATGAATAATTTGAGGCTCAAATCGCCTAAGGATTAAGAACAATGAGCCTCGGCTAAACTTACTGGTTCTTATAAAGACAGCGAGTAACAATGATTATCATAAAAACGCTGCATCAACACGTACAGTGCACGTAGTTCACTAGGAATAATTCCGAAGACATTGAAACCAGTCCATAGCGTGCAGCATTGCTTCGAAGCCCTATAAGCAATAGAAAAGCGGCCTTGCTGCAACATACTGCGATATAGAGACTAATTGTAGTGAAAAGACATTCTCGGTTATTAAACAGCCATATTGGCTTTATTGTTCCTTAATTCACCAACTTGTTAATATACCGCCGCACGAATTCTCTTCAACTGGCTCTGTTTGAGTTGTGTTGTTCTTTTTCAAATCCGAATCTTGCGACTGCCATTTCTAGTATCACATCTGGCGAGAAATTAGTCTAATTTTTAAGAGGTAAAAACAAGCAAAAACCAAAGTCATTTGCTCTTCGTCCATACCGCACCATGAAGACAACAGGAAGTGTGCGGTTAACTAATGTAAACTATTATGACAAAACTTACTCTAAGTTGTTCTATATTTGTGCATCTTTTTAAAAAGAAAGACAGGATTACTAAATCGACATTCCCCTTGGCTTCAACACTTGACCCAGTATATTAAAATACCTATCAAGGGACACGAACGAAAAACTAAATAACTTTACTTGATTCAAACCATTTAGATACCCCACGAACTCTCACTTTTCCTTTCAGTCAATGAATATGTTTTTCTAATCTGTATTCAATCGTGTATTTGCGGGAACGCCTAAAGTATTAGTTGTCGTGACTTAAAAAAAGTCATTCTCTTTAACCGCCAAGTAAGTGAATCCAAGCCTGATAAGCGAGTAAAAACTGAGGATGTGGAAATTTTTGGCCTAAATGAGAGGTAACACCGGCAAACATGTTTTCCTTTCTGTCCTTATTCACAAAAGCCTGCTAATGAAATTTATTCTACTGGTTACTGGTACCGTTGTCCTCTTTAAGCGGAAGACCTTCAAGTCAGTTTCTTAGCATGCTTAGCATGGTGTAGTTTCTTTTCCTCCTTTTTTCCGACTTCTTTAAAAGCCAACCTCAATAAAAAGTATATTCGGATCCCCTTTCGATAGATGATTATTTGGGGAAGCTTGCTCCATTATTCATAATTAGAAAAAAATGTTTATGTAGATTAGAAATACATGCCAAAAATGTAATTTGAAATGTAAATTGTTAAAAATAGAGCCAATAAACTGACAATGACAATGACAATGACGATGACGATGATGCTGACGATGATGATTGCGATGACGATTGCGATTGCGATTGCGATTGCGATGACGATGACGATGACGATGACGATGACGATGACGATGACGATGACGATGACGATGACGATGACGATGACGAT
>JAOBAT010129332.1:0-2500 GCA_026413305.1 Hydrozoanthus tunicans
GAGGGGGAGGGGGAGGGGGAAGAAATTGAAAAACTAATAGGCAACCTGGGAGGTTTTTGGCACCTGAGAATACATAATGAACCAGTAAGAAAACGAAACATTTCCTGCATCAAATTTCTCTAATTGTTAACAGGATGCTACTGAAAATATTTTTTTTCGTTGACCTTACAAAAAGTAATGTTTAAAAGATGTTGATTTTGTTCTCTTGAAAGCGGTTTATAGTAGTGACAAGTGTAGACTCCTGGGGTGAGTTTAAGTAATTTTTGGTTGAAAAAAGTTTTATTTCTCTTTGCGCCGAACTCGCGCAGAATGGTAAACTTCCATAATAAACAACAAAGGGATCACGAGACACGTTGGGGCACGCGACATTGAACAAACAGCGGTAATTTGAGATCTTTCAACCAGGCAGCCGGGCCATATTTCCCATCGTGACAGGCGCACTGATCGAAGCTGGCAAACTTAAAGTGAAAAGCTTCATTGCTCAACGCATAATCAGCAGCTCTGGCATTACAGTATATACATGATTGTTAAACGAGTATCTCCTGACTAGAGGTAGGTCTATTTGACTCGTGTCTATCCTGCATTTTTACTCCGTTTTGATTCGAAGTAAATCGACTTCTGCTCGGTCTGTTATGCCATGTGTCAGATGACCATTCGCTATCGGTCTTTCTGCTCAGTTGGTAATGTCAGCGTTTAACTGACACCGCAAGAATAGCTAACACTTTTATAGCCTGAAAATGAACGCGTTGTTATATACTGTATATTCTGGTTCACCACCGTTTCATCAATATTCAAAATAGCTAGGTTCTAAACGAATACGTCAGTGATTTATTTTTGACTTTAATATTTTAATAGTCGATATGTTTTGGTTCTCACAACCTATAACCGATGATTCTAGCCCATCGCTGACCATATTTTAGTCTTTCACTACACAGAGAAAAAGCTTGCTTGCACGGACTCATATGTCATACACCAGTGTCGTGAACCACGTTATATAAAGTAGCTATAAACGAACCCTTCGTACCCAACGAAGGAATGTACATTATTCATAAATTTTAAGATTATTTATAATGCTGGAGTTAATGCTATTACAACTGACAGAAAGTAAAGAGTTTTAAAATCGCGCTAACGGTTTAAATTTATCGATCATTTTAGTCACCGAGGCAAAGTTCGTAGCAAGTGACCAAGTTACGAGAATCATATCTTCAAGATTGTTCTAACTTAGCATTATTGTAAAGTTTAAATTATCATTTCAGCTTTGAAATTGTAGCAAAAAGGAAGCTTAACCTCTGCTCTGTTGGTCTGTCAGTTGCGTTCTATTTTCTTATTCATACAAAAGATCTGGCCTTTTAAAAGGTATGATACGTGTTAATCTCTGTTTTCTTAAGGTTGATGTTGTTGATTTAGCTTTTCTAATCACTTCACTTGTTATCTCTGTTAGAGTTCGAAATAAGTGACGTCATTAATTCGAATTAGACTCTAGATCTGATCCGGACAAACATGAAGGACCACTTTCGCCACGTGACAAGTCAAATCTTCTCCGCCTCAACACTCAAGGTAATAATTGAAACTTCAAGCACCGAACCGTTGATGTATCTGATCTTTTCAAAATTTATGCAGCTGTCATTTAAAATGATGTTTATGTTGTACAATGTCCGTGGAAACTCGGATATTTTGTTTTGAAAATTTGTGCGTGGCTTTTTAGTGCTGCTTGAAGCTTTCCCTGGGTGTGGAGGTGGGGAAGATTTGACTTGTCACGTGGCGAAAATGGTCCTTCATGTTTGCCCGGATCGTATGGCGAAAGCACAAGTCAGTTCGATTATAGTTTTCGAATGCCAAGATGAGGCAGTAATATGTGTTAGATCAAGGCTATTTTCCACACAGACGTTGCCGGATATGTTGTAAATTAGGTATGTGAAGATGGTTGCCGTGCAATGTGTAGAAATTGGAGGTTTTGGCCGTTTTCTGCAAGCGACTGTGTTCAGCAGGCGAACGGAGCTGCCAGCCTTGTCAATTATTATGTAGTGATGCGAAGCCGCGTGAGGATTGCACGACAGAAACCCGTCCCAAAACCCATCGATCTAAATGACAACAAACACCACAATTTTCATAAAGTAAGCAAAACACTTTTATTTTACCGTCTCAATTAGTATTCTGAATAGTGTCTATAAAAAGTTAAGACAATTCTGGTCGGTTTAGACTCAGATCTAGAGCGACCGTTGAAAATCCAATTCGAATTAATGACGTCACTTATTTCGAACTCTTTGAATTGGCCGCCTGTGGTTAGAAGGAGGTAGAGGGCTTTTCTCGCCTAATATGCTAAAAAAGAAGGGAGGGGGGAGGGGGGGTGACTTTGTTAGCTCAAAGGATACCCTCTCTTTTTTAATGAAAACCTTTTCATGAAAGCTGAGAAAAAATTCTGAGTCACTGACGGGAATCTAACCCGCAACCCTCAGATTACCGGTCAGATGCTCTACCCACTGAGCTACAGAGACTCACA
>JAOBAT010129332.1:7500-12560 GCA_026413305.1 Hydrozoanthus tunicans
AAAGAGGCATCAAGCTTAGCTCATAAGTTAAATGTATTTTTTGTTTATTGTTAAACAAACGTCTTGGAAAAAGTTAGATACGATGGCGTTGCATATGTACCATGTCATTCCATTTAGGTGTACGTAGCAAAATTTCCTTGAGGGGTACTCTGATCTGATCTGGTACTCTGGATCCAGGATGCCTTACCAGTGGATGTCAGATCCCTATCGCTCGATCTGATGTTCTAGATGTTGGATGTCATGCCAGTGGATGTCGGATCCCTATCGTTTGATCTGAAGCTCTTGGTCTAAGTGCTTTGCCAGTGGATGTCGGATCCCTATCGTTCGATCTGGTACTCTGGATCCAGGATGCCTTGCCAGTGGATGTCGGATCCCTATCGCTCGATATGATGCTCTTGATCTAAGTGCCTTGCCAGTGGATGTCGGATCCCTATCGCTCGGTCTGTTGTTCTTGATCCAGGATGCCTTGCCAGTGGATGTCGGATCCCTGTCGCTTGATCTGGTACTCAAGATCCAGGATGCCCTGCCAGTGGATATCGGATCCCTATCGCTCGATCTGATGCTCTGAATGTTTTATTCCTTGCCAAGGGATGTCGGATCTCTACCGCTCAATCTGATGCTGTGGACCCAGGATGCCTTGCCAGTGGATGTTGGATCCCTATCGCTCGATCTGATGCTCTGGATCCAGGATGCCAAAGTTTAAAACAGTTTGATGCTTAATACGCTTACATGATGCGAAGGAATACTTTGCACCCGACAAAAGATCCTTTTACCTCAAGCAAACGAAGTACTTTCTAAAAGTGTACCAAGATAAAAACTCGCACGCTTATTGTAGTTAAAATTGCTCGATAAAATCGACGAAGAGGGACGGAATTTTAGGAACGCTTGTGTCTTTTATACCATTTCAACACGATATTTTTAATTTTGGAAAAAAATCAAATTACTTATTTTTATTTTTCTTCAACAACAACAACAACTTTTTATTTAGCACTCGAAATTATTACATGCTACAAATCTTAATATGAGTTTAGGTAAATGGTTGGAAGGAGCGCAAGGTAGTTAAAACTAATTGAGCCAATTACCTCGGCCTAGGGTCTGTAAGAACAATTGTAACAGTATGTTGTAGGAAAATACATCACCACAATACACGAACGGCAGATGTGACAGAGAAAGAGACAAACAAAACAAATAACACGGAAAATGGCTTGGAATTTATCTAAATCGAACTAGCAGATGAGACAAGAATTTTAGTTATTATTATATGTATCGATAAAGGAATCAACCAACAGTTTCTTAAAAGAGGATCGTGGTTTATTTTTAAACTGTTCTGAAATTGACATTCTGACTTTGAGGCCTAAATAACGAAAGTTAAATTTTCCATAATTAGTTCTTAATCTAGGCAGGTAGTATGTTCTCTTGGCTACTAGTCAGGTATTGTATTGATGTATCCTATTGCTGGTTAGAAGAAACAAATAAGAAGGCAAACAATCTGAGTAAAATGTATACATAAAGACAGCATTATGTAGAAAAATTATATCAGGTAATTTGAGCAGTCCAAGGGCATAACGTGTCCCCACATTGCGTCAAACTCTGTTTTTGGGTAAAATAGCAATTCTTTTGTTGTTTCTCTTCAAGTTCCGATCATTTCGTTTTTTGGCGGTGCTATGGATCCATTTTTCAAGGGATGGATGTCAAAGGTTGTCAGTCCAGATGAGGAAGGTGAGTTCCTTTTTTCTATCTAGATCCTCCAGAGACGAATGTCCCAAGGCGACATTTACGATAATGCCTTAGATTTCCAGCAACATTTTTTGGCCAAGAAATTCGAACATGGAGGAATAAAGAAATTCAAGTAGCTTTTCAAATTCACTTAACGCTGTTTTCCCAATCATTTGAAAATATTTAAGCGCTAAAGGTTGTTTAATTCTAAATCATCTCATAAAACATGCATGAAGTTTGTCTAGTACAAAACATTGTTCAATGTATAGTTGTATATAAACAAAGTCTTTGATTTCTTGAGATTCGGCTTCATTGCTCAGTTAGTCAAAAATATTACACATGTTATGCAGATTCTAGTGATGAAGTTTAAATAATTTATAAGATCTCTGTTTTAGATTAACCTTTGCACAAAGTCTTGGTATTCACGAAGTGATTGTCATGGCGGCGGTTTCGTTTTTACTGCAATGCAAGATAGTTTATGGGGGCATGTGACAACCGCCAATGATCACTTTAAATCTGCTTTATGCGGACGTTGATTTACGGTTGCATAACGCTTAACTTTTTTTTCTTTTGCTTACTATGAAAAGATAAACCATTTTTCTTTTTACATCTTGTCAGAAGCTTACGTAAAAGTATTCTTTTCGCTTTTAATTTTAAACTTGTATTGAAGATGAAATGAAACAAAAAAGCTTTGGCTCCGTGAGTTTTCTACGAGAAAATTGGAAGAGTTGTTTTAGATGACGACATTTCAAAACCAAACAACTTGTCTTTTAACGATCCGGCGAGGAAAAGTTAGAAGTTGATTAGGGTCGACCTTTAGCAATGAGAACGGCAACATCGAAGACGACACCTTACAAGAAACACATTTCTTGCTTTCCCTTTTCCACCATGTCTGGCTCATTTATCTTCTCTCTTTTTTTCCTAGATAAGCTTTGTGAACATAAAAATCGTGCAAAAGAAAAAAGAAGATTGAGACAACTTTCTGTTTATCGTTCCCGTAGTCATAAGAACTCCAAGTTAAGCTTTTCAGGTTGTAACTTTCAAGACGACACAGCGTGCAGGTGACCAGCAAGGTGTTTTTGTTCAGCGTGCCGCTATTGTATTCAATATTTATTTTCTGCCGTTGCCAGTCGGCACTGGCGCCCTCGTTGCTAAAGGTCACAGTTTAAAAGGCACCAGCCTGTTGTGCTGGAGGCCCGGTTTCGATTCCTGACGGCCTATCGCTCAGGTTTTTAAAAAGCTGAATAGAAGGTGCCGCCTTTGCTTTAACAGGAAGTTTAAGATTTAAGGACGGCAACATCGACGACGACAGCCTACAAAAAACACACTTCTTGCTTGTCCTTTTCGATCACGTATGGCTAGTTTGCTTTCTCTTTTGTCCGAGTTACGCTTTGTGAACAGAAAAGGACGAAAGTGATATTTTTAAAGGTAAAAGAAGATTAACATGATTTTCTGTAAGTTATTCTCATAGACGCAAAAACTTCAAAACTGAGCTTTTCATGTTTTAATTTTCAAGTCCACGACGTGCAGATGTCGCGCACGGTGCATTCCAACATGCAGCTATTGTATTCACTATTGTTCTCTGCCGTCGTCGTCAGCGTTGGCGTACCCGTATCTTAAACTCCCTGTTGGCATTCAAAAATGCCGTTTGATCCTCGTTTATACTAGGATAAGGAAGTTAACTAAACCATTGGCCCTTGGTCCTTGTTTTGAAGTTTTGACCTCGAGTTCTGCCGCGGGTCAAAACCTCAAAACTCTGGTGAGGCGATAAACCTCAAAACTGATGATTTTGATTGTTTTCAGGGGCGATGTTTGCTGTGGTTACAACCATAGAAACAATTTCTATGATGGTCGGACTGTTTATGTTCAACACCGTGTATGCTGCTTTAGTTCAGCTGAACTTTGGTGGAGGAACGTTTTTACTGTCCGCTGCAATATCCATTTCCCCGGTCATTATATTATGGTACGTCAATTTGTAAACGGTAATTTATGACATGGACATTCACAAAATGAACAGCATTTATCACAATAACGTTCACGAGGTAAACAGTATTTATTACATCAACAATCACAAAGTAAACAACATATTTCATAACTCTAACATTCACAAAAACAGTGTTTGTCACATAAACATTCACAAAATAAACAATACTTATCACACAACAGTATTTCATTTACAAAATAAGCAGTATTTATTACAGAATATTTCCCAAAACAGTATAATACCACATCTCGTTAACATTCACAAAATAAACGATGTTTATTACACGTACGCTGTCCAAAAAGTATTCCGCGCTAAAAAATCATCAACCGTCTGCATTAAGCAGGCTGCATGTTTTTAAATATATCTATCGCACAATTATTGCTTTACTATGGCCCTGTCCCCACACTAACACGTTTTCAAAACCTTCGTTTTCATTTTACCGCAAACGATATATAAAAAGATTTGCATCAACACTGTCATTAGACCACAAAAACGGTTAAAGGGGAACCGAACTCTAAAATCAAAATTTTTAAAATGAAATCCTTCAAGGTGTTGAGAACATATCTAAAAGTTTTTTTTTCTTTTGTCGCGCCAACTTTACAAGAAACTCTAGTTTTATGGGCATATTTCGGGTCGTTTGGGGTCATTGAGCGTGGGCGGTTGTCGACTTGTCAGCGGCAAACGAAGATACAGTGTGACGTAGGTTATGGGGAGCAAGCGAGCGCTGGAACTGTTTTAGTTGTCATAAGCTCGCTTACAGAGTCAAGAGTGACAGTTGTAACTTACTTTGTGTGCGATATCTCACTCCAATGATGAATTGTTTCAGTCCGAGCCAATTCTTACCCATATCTGACGTCATAGCCTCACTCTCTCTCCGCTTAACCCCTATTTCTGAGCCGCCGGTACAACGTGGCAAGTAACATGTTTTAAACTCGAATTTCTCGTAAAGTCAGCGCAATACGAGGAATTTCTTAAATCGTTTTCACACGCAGTTAAAGGTTTAGTTAGACAAAAGTGAATTTTAGGGCTCAGTTCCCCTTTAAGAAAACATCTGTTTTAGCTATCAGGCTTTACTTGAACGTACTTTTGAATTGAAGTGCACGTGAGCAGCGAAGTAAGCGATTTCGAAAACCTTCGTTTTTGGCCGTCCAAAGAAGCTGCACCCTCTTTTTCAAAACTTTTACTCTGGAAAGCGTTTTCGAAAACCTTCGTTCTCAGTGACATACCCTTCGTTTTTTTTTTATTGTACAGGTGTTAGTGTGGGAGTGTACACACTCAAACAAAAAACGCATTAGTGTGGACAGGACTTTACAGGGAAGAGAAACTCATTAGTGACGGAAGGAAAAAATTGTTGGGGGAG
>JAOBAT010129343.1:0-12558 GCA_026413305.1 Hydrozoanthus tunicans
GGATAAAAAACTGCGATGATGACATTTTTTGACTAAATTGGCATAAAATAACCATAGTTTGACACTCTGTAACTCAAGTTGGTGACCCCCACTTTCTATTCCATATTCGGAGTGAAAATATACAAAGGAACAAACTGACAAAGTATGAAACAAAAACTATGTACGGAGCTCACTCGTGAAATATTTTCAACACGAGAAGATAAAATTCGTATCTCCGCGCGGCCATGTAATATCCTCTATGTATCTGCTAAAGCAAATAACTGTGCAAAAAAAGACGTAAAATTTAAATACTCTACACACTCTTGTACTTTTGTTCAGTATTTTGAAATACAAGAAACTACAATGAATGACACTTATAAATGTTCTTTCTTTCTACTGTTCATTCTAAAAATAACAATGTTTATAAATTCACGTTAATGAATGAACATTTCCAATTAATAAACGATTGTCATGTATGAAGGTGCAGTTGATTGCGGATTGCCATATTTGTGCTAATAATTTACTTTTGCCTTTTCCTGCGATTGAAAGTAGACAAATGTACAATTGTTTATCCGTTGCTGCAACTGAATGTTAAAATACACATGCAAGTAATCGACAAATAAAGTATTCTTTATTTAATGTCTACTTCAGTAAAACTAAATTGTTCCAAAAAAAAAGAAAAACCCCGGGGCGGGGAGAGAGGGGGGTTCCGGGGTTAAAAGGGTAGGAATGACCGTTTGAAACGTTCCCAAAAATACCAAGGAATAAAAACCTTTCCATCCTAAAATATACTCCGGCTTGGTCTAAAGATTGACCTTAAAAAAAAACACTTAAAGTTGATGACTAGCGGGCCGGTAACAATAACATTAACAGTAACATTGCGCGTGACATGCGCCCATTCAGTACGTTTGTTTCGCATTTTTCAACCCGAAAAAATACTAGGCTCTGGTTTTAAGATTTGTCACTGAAGTGAGACATCGCACACAACTTCAGTTTTAACTTTCGCTCTTGACTGTGTAAGCGAGCTTATGACAGCAAAAACAGTTCAAGCGCTTGCTCGCTCGCCATTACTTACATCACACGTTAACTTCGTTTACAGCTGACAAGCACCCATACTCAACGACCTAAAACACGCACATTCAAACTAGAATTTCTCGGAAAATCAGCGCGACACGAAAAAAAACTTTTAAATGCGGTCTCTACACCTTTAAGGATTTTATTTGAACAACAAATTAACGGACTCGTCAGGTGCTTTCAAATTTTAGCAATCAGTGAATGCCTGTACAAGGTGAAAACTATATTGTGGCTCGTGCAGAACTCACTTCACCTCATATTCTCATACAAAGAACCAAGAAAAGAACCTGGACTTACCTCAATTATGAGCTCTCTCCATCCCAAAATCTTCAACGCATTAGTAGCTGACGAGTGAGGGCTGGAACTGAGAATTATTTTCGCCGCTTTGTTCTGCAAAATCTGGACAGTTCCCATGCGTGTGATGTTGTCTTTATCCCCCCAGACAAGGTCGCCATAGTCGAAAAGCGATAATAGAACACAACTCGTGCCCAGTGCGATAGTAGACGAGTCCCATGCGTTTATTGGCAGTGGTGCCCACTTGCTCGGACCATGTCACTGTAGATGACATACAGTGTCACACCGAGATAAGAGAAACTTTCAACATTTTCAACTGTGGTACCATTTACGCAAACAGTAATGGTGCTTATGTTATCAAGTTTTCTGCTGCTTCCAATAATCATCGCTTTGGTTTTTGTAGGCCCTGGTCAATTCTGCAAAAAACCTATCCATTTTTGCTTCGCAGAGGTTTGGATATTCTCACTCCTCTAATGGGGAAAAAAGAAACCTCTGCCTAGATCTGCATTTACTCGTCAAAAAAGCTGGACGAATTGTAATTTATCTAGTTTGGTGCTTTTACTGTTATTGTAAATACATGCAATACAGGGACTCCATGTAGAGTCTATAGCTCTCTCGCAGCAAAGGAAATGATCACTGAAATAATTTTTGAGGGTAGATATGATGTCATTCAGACAGTACAAAATAATTTTGTTTGGTTGATCTGTCAAATCATGTTCGTGTGCAAAAGAATCAGATATTGATTCTTCATCACAAATACAGTCCTGGTTAGTCAGTTTTGTTGCAAAAAGCCGAGTTTTGAACAGTTTCTAAAATATCAAAAATGGTTTAAAAGTTAAATGGTAGTTTAAAACAAACGTTTTCGACTTATAAAGTCATCTTCAGGTTAATGAACTGCGCTAGAGAGAACAACGTATTTTATATGCAATTAGCAGTTAAGAAATTATATAAACAAGTCCAACCATTCTCATTGTCTCTATTCCCCTCGGGGATAACTTAATAATTGCTAATTGCATATAAAATACGTTATTCTCTCTAGCGCTGTTCATTAACCTGAAGATGACTTTATAAGTCGAAAACGTTTGTTTTAAACTACCATTTAACTTTTAAACTATTTTTGATATTTTAACCTATTTGGCGTTTTTATGTATCCTGAACAGTTTCGCGTCGTAGTGCACGCGTCCGTCCCACATTGGTTAAAAGTTTCTCCTTGGATATACTCAAGCCCACAATCAGGCTCAGCGATCGAGTTGTCTCAATCGCGACACGGAAACTTAGAAAAGTCGTCAGATTATTTTTGCTTAAAAGCTTGTGAACTATTCATTCGAGCTAATTAACTGAATCTGTTTTGTAATGTACTTTGTATGACCTTGGTTTTACTTTTTTGAGAATAGTTTTTAGCCTGTCTGTGTCTACCCATTCAGTATCCGTGATAAAGCTGTTTTTGATTATTTGTGCCATTCGCTGCTGCTGTTTGTGGTTAGCTGCTTTGCGTCATCAATGAGCTGTCTTTTGGAAAATTTGGCAAAAAGTCCGCCCTGTTTCCCTGGGCGCGCGGTGACTGCTGGTACTTTGGCAGTCGGAGATTGATGGACCTGCCCGTGTGTGGAAGCGCGGTTTCGCGCGCACTTTTACTGATCGACAAGAAAAACAGTTGCCGATAAAATTCAAGTTTATCGATAACAAATTCCCTCGTCTGTCGAGGCCCTGAAAATGGAAACTGCGAAGATGTCGACAACGAAAAATTTTCTGTTTTATTAGTTGTCGACAACCTGTCTCACAGACTATGTTTTTTGTCGGGTCGTCGAGCACATCACAAAAAGTAATCGACCACTTTTAGTTGTCAACAACAATCAGCCTTCGATGATTATGCCTCTATATAGCCTTTAAAGGCTCTTAGGGAAGAAACAGAATTTGTCTTGTCTTGTTTTTACGACCTTCTAGGTTCCAGCGAAGTTCGAAGAGGTTGCACAATTATAAACTTACGAACGTAGCGCTGTTCACATTCAGTGGAACTGAACCAGTTTACCCAGACACACAAACAAAACTAATATCTTTCATTCGTTTACACAAATATATAGGGAGGTAAATGTGCCTTTAATGAATGAATAGCGGCAGCAAACATGGCTTTCGCAACCTTTATAGTTGTTGACTAACTGAAGAGTCTCGAACCAAAATCGAAAAAAGAAATAAACAAATTTATCAATACAATATATTGCAAAATAGCCGGGAATCACTTTTTCCCAATGGTGCCCGATACACACTGGTGCAGTGATTGATAGAATATAAAAATTGTACGAATGGAGATAAAAGCTTAAAACATTTAAAATACTGGGTAAAATTCTAGTTACTGTACAGTTTCACGCTTGACGCGACCATGAGATTAAAATTTCAAACTCTTGATTATTTTATTTATGGGGAACGGTCGTCTGTGCGTGCTTGTAGTTGGACACGTAAAATTTATAAAGATCATATAAACATTTTAATTCAGTAACACATTTCCTTCGTGACGGCATAAACACTGGCAAACCAAAAGAAGCGAGAATCCCTTCCTCTACATTTTGCATGTATAAGAACTCGGCAAAAAACTATGAAACTAACATTTTTAACATCCATTCTTCTTTTTTCTTTTGTTCGGCTTATTGCTGTTATTCTCGACTTGAATTTTAATCTGACTTGGGGTTGACTGCAGACAAACTTAGTCGGTCGTTAAATTTTTAGAAACAAAGTCATAAAATTTCAAAAAAAAAAAAACTAACTTAGACTTAGAGTTTGTTGAAGCAATGAACGTTTTCTGAATATACGTGTAAAGGCAAAGGAAATGAATGATCACTTTGTAAGTTTTCTAGCAGTGATTTTAAAGTTAGAACATTTTTCGTTTATGTAAAACCATTTTTAGAAGGACAAGGATTAACACCCAAATAACATACACAAAGTAAGAGTTTCTTTACTGAGAGAGAAAAAAGACGAAGAGAAAGTTTCTCTCAAAATCGCATAAGGAAAAATGTTGGGAGAATTTATGATTCAATGGTTTAAAAAGCCGGAACGGTATTGACTTTCCGACGTGTGTGTGGCGGGAAGGAGGCGTGAGGTTGATGACGGGTAACGAGAGCCCTGTTAAAAGTTAATCCTTTCTCGAATTCCTGTGAGCGACGAAAAACAGCCGACATGACATGAGTTGCCGTGAGATGGTATTTTGTTGTTTCAGTTCTCATTATTTGATCGAAAAACATGGCTGTTATCTTAAGAAACCTTTCGATGACTAGAAAAATTCATTCTAAACATGGCAAGTTGGTCCTAACAGAATTCGTGTTCGGGCTGGAGGGAGAGTGAAAAATGACCTTTCAAGCCGTGAATGACTATGCTGTGTTCAATGGATAATTGCAAACAAAATTTACACAGCATGTTTGACTTATAAACGAAACTCCGCCTCTCGAAAAATCTTCCTATCAAATCTTGACTCGACTTTGAGCCATGTTTTATGTCTGTTGGCTTACACTCCCTTCGGTCACTGAAACTTGACTTTGTTAATTGCCTAATCTAGACAACTAAATTATTGTTGTATCTCTATAAGCCTGTTTTCTCCAGAGTGTAAAGTAAAGGTACAAAGAGAGTTGTTCTTTTATCGAAATTATAAAAACCGTTTGAGTGGTCGAGTTAATGGACTTTTTATGCATAGTTTGAAAGCTTCATTCCAAAGTAAATGTCTTTCCATATTACACGAAGTATTGAGCCCTTCTATTTGTTTTCGAAAACAGATAACACATCTGAAACATATTGCCTGCAATTCTAATATATAGCTTCCTGATCAGCACAGGTAAAACAAGCAGGTCGTTTTTTACAACAGATTTTGGATTTGGTATGTAATCCCAAACATAATCAAATTCTATTAAGGACTCAGACTGCATCGGTTTCCGTTGTCCGCCCGTAATCTCTTGCACTACCAGAAACTGACAAAGGCAGATGTACTCAGAGGATGAAATAGATATTCCAGAGACATGTTTTGAAGTTTTTTCAATCATGTTCGGACCATATGTGTTAACGAAAATGAGCAAAAAGCCTTTAATATCCACATTCCTAAAGTTTTAAAACTCTACGACCAAATTAGTGAGCTCTGTTATTTCATTTAGTACAGTTAAACTGCAGTCCAAGGTGTTTAACTGCATAACAAAACAAATTCCACTAAGCAGTGGATGAAAACCGCTCATTTTTGCCCAGCGTGAACACGCAATGGAACCGCAAATAGACTCTTTTGAATGTTTTAACAGTCTACAGAGGAGCCCGCGACACGTAAATGCATGCTATGAATCCATTTCTAATTCCCAAGCAAACACAACTGCATTCAAATGAAACATCGGCCAACAACAAGAAACTTAATTATCAAAATCTCCAACCATTTTAATGATAATTGTGTGGGCTATATATTCAAACATCAAGGCACTGCACTAACGTTCGTAACAATTAAATGGCGGTTTTTGGACGAGGCCGGCGTTTTGGCGCCAAAAGACATGAAAGAGTTGATGACGGCTGCTGCCGTGGCTGGTAATTGATATATTGTCACTTGGCTTAAAGGAGATCTGGTTATATAAATCAAACAGGCATCTGGCCTTTGGACATATCCTGATTGTTTTAACCAACAAGCCAAACATCTGGCTCTCAAAACATGACGACTGCTTAAGAATTCATTTAATAACATTTGAGCAAATTCGCAAGTACAACGTTGTTATGAAGGATTTAAGGTTGTGGTGGCAATCTGTACGAACGAAGTAAGAATTGTCCATCTATAAACGGACAAGCATTTTGACAGCTTTCTCCCAATTGGCGTATGCCATTGGTCAGGGAATTACTACCGTTGACATTTCAAGAGCAGTATTTTGATGGTTACACGTTGTTTAGCATCTCAAGTCCGATTCGTGTGTGATTGGCTAAATTCTGTCAGCGCGTTTACACAGCTGCAGTATAAAGCCCTCTCTCGCACTGGGATAAAACACAGAAGTTTCCGCTCATCCCAGCATAAAATACCATCACTACCTGAAAGCTACATCTGTTCTCCTGCTGAAGATACTACGTTGGCAAACTTAAAAATGAAACCAGGGCGAAACAACACAAGCCCAACATTTCGTTCGTACATGGCAGCGCTGCACTCGACACTTCAGACTTCAAATAGCATCACTCGTGATAGCGAACCGCGACCATTTGGTCTCGAGCAAGGTTGCACTTATAACATGAAAGACTGCTACGAAAAACTGAAAAAAATGGTACCCTATATGCCTGCCGATAGACGCTTAACGAAAGTAGAAATTCTTCAGTATGTGATTGATTACATTCGAGATCTTCAACTTGCACTGGAGGTACAACCAAGTGCGCGAAACACGAGGCGAGTTTCTGGGACGAGTTCGAGTAGGGTTCCGTTGAGCGTTTTGCCAAGCAATCGAAGGGGATCTCAGGTATTTCATAGCTACAACTGTTTTTGATTTCTTGAAGTTTTTTAGAGTATTTTTTTTAAATTTATGAAAGCGAGTACGGCTAGTCACAGTAATTGAACTTAAGGTCGGTTGCTAAAATTTAGCTATGATGTGAGGCTAAAAAAACTTTCATCTTATTTCGTGGTTGACAAGCAGAAGGAAATCCGCCTACCCAAAAGAGCTCTTCAAATCTAGCTATCACTCTAAACCAGTCGTTCAATTCCCACTTGAGCGGTTTGACCTGTTATGTCTCGAATATCTTTACATTTACGCACTGCCATCACAACTCACAAGTGGTGCTTTCAAAATAAACAAAAGAAAAACTTTTTCCCCCCAAAAGCCAGAAAGTAAAAGTGTCCTAAAATGAAATACTCAATAACCAAGGCAACTCGCTCTGTACAACACGGGAATCTGACCTGACTTAATTATTCAAACGTCTGTGAACATACCGATTGTTTCTCTAAGCTATTTGAAAGTTTGGTTTTTCACGGTTTTTGTAATTAGGCAGTTTATTGCTGTGTCGGTACATACCCTTTTCTCAGCATGTTGCAGTAACATGTTCAGGTATCTGTTATTTCGCTTTTTCTTAATCACTAATGCAAATGTACCCGCTTGGTAGCTATTTGCAGGCTTGCTTCATCTGGTAAAAACGTTTTCTTCTAATTCGTTTAACGTCCGCTTCAAAAGCGTTCACGGAACCCCTGGACAGTTGTCTGAAGTGACTTTTCAACTGTATTAAGATAAAACATTTTTTTGTAAAGAAGTTAAGTTTGACCCAAACTGAGTTATGCAAATACAATTCTTTTGGAATTTTTAAACATTTTGCGAGTGTTCACGTCCTAACAGGTCAGGCCTGTCAGTTTTTATACACAATGAGCTTGGCAATGTCGCCGAGGTACTTGAGTTTTTAAATGGCATGGCCATAGGTTAAAAAAAGTAACACTTCATGAAAAAATGAAGGCAACGGGTCATTCCGAGCGAGACATAACGGAAAACCTCTCGAGAGAAATCTTATGCTTCACACTATACAGATGTCTGTCGGAAATCAAAGATAGGAGAGGACATTGACTAGAATACCCCTCAGATTGTTCAGGTTTTTTCCAGATGCAGTCCTTATCAGAACCCTGGTTGTAAACAGGATGTGGTGTGCAAAACACGTGCCAGTCTCTTTCCTAACCGTGCTTATCTTTGCTTCTGTTATGTCTTCAGGTGTGATGATTACATGGACCAAGCGACATTTAGAGACCGCTGGAATCCTAATTTACATCGCCTGACTCATGATTGAGATTTGGGCTAGTGAAGAGGGGGCGGATTCCTCGTTCAGAAGCTACTGGCTTGTTTTGTGCCCATACCCAACAGGGACACATTGAACGATGTTTATTGAGAAATCCTTACATCTTGCTGTTTCATGAAGATGTTTTCACAGTTGCAACAAGCACTGAAAATAACAAGCACATTTTGTTTGCACAAGTTCGGGAAAGATTTAGATAAATATAGAATGGAGTTACTGAACGTAGATAAATTTTCTGTAGCATTAGGTATTGGTTTAAGAACCTGTTGACTTTAAAAGTTATTCGCACCCGCCGATATCTTTCTTCACTTTTCGTGTTTTCATCTATTGTTGAAAATCAGATAAAATTTCCACTAGAAATTTTGTCAGATTTTTGGGTGTAACATTTATCGTACGTTTTATTGGCATTATTACACAACCCTTTAAACCCCATACGGAATGAGGTGAGTATTAATTCTATCCACAAAAACTTATTGTATTTTTATCTCAACTGAATAAAGAGCAATGTAGTCTGTCAGGCACGGATTATTTTGATAAGCACTGCTTCATGTCAAAGTAAATCAAAGATCGGTTTTAGTTCGATCGATTTCAATTTATTTGCATTTTTCTCCGGCGTGCACTTAAGTAAATCACCAAGCAGAGTATGTAAATTATCAATTCTTTCATTTTGCAACAGAGATAATTTTCTTCGAGTACTATCTGTTGATGGTTGACTCGACAAGTACGATACATTTTTTCTGATATTTTTCCGTCTTAACTACTTTTAAAAGACCATCATCTGTAATCGATTTCTAATTCGAAACAATAGCACAAGTCGATTGCGATAATTACTTAATTAATATCAACTGAGCCCGGCCGGCTGCCTGCATGTCGCGGAACAGTCTTCAATAGTGCTTCTTTTCTAATGGTGATTGGAGAAACACGTACAGCTTTTATGTCATTTTACTTGATGAGCAAAACATTGAATTTTGGATCCCATGAAACAGTTTCAAGCGATCTACAATGTTACGGGATTATGAATCAACACACTGAAAGAGAATCTGCCTTGGCCGATCACTCGTCGGGTGTGTTCAGGCTTTTCTTTAAATGTCAAGGTGTGAAAAGCGTGAAAACAAATATTTTCTGTTTGTTTAATTGCAGAGTGCGAGTCCTATTTTACGATGAGCTTGCGCGCAAAATTCACTCAGTGAATTTTATCAAGAATTCTTATTGCCCATAAATCCTATTTGCAGCACATCTCTTTGCTAACTATCAAAAATGATTGAACTTCTGTCAGCTTCCATCTTCAGGGATTACTTGACTCAAGTAGATTTGTTACCGTAAGCCGACGATTCTGTCCATTTTATGTCTGTAGTTCGACACATACGCGAAATATTTAAAACATTATACAAAAGCCCGTGTTGTTGTTAGTGTTTCCGCTTACAGATATGTCAGGGGGCAGCAGTTTATCGTAATCAACAGTCAACCTCTGGGTCTGGCTTAGTGAGAGACAAACCCAAGACGTTTAGCTCTTAGGCACAAAGTAATTCCCATTCGGGGCAGAATGAGATGGGATTCAAAAAACCTCGCCAGATAGGTCACGCGAACCACATAACAACACAAAAAGCAAAAGCCCTAAAAAAAAATACTTCTCAAAACAAACATTGAAAAAGTTTTCAGAGTTGGAGCACAGCCGTTGAGGTTCTCAACTGGTATAAACATGGAAATTAAGCCGTGCAAGAAGGCTATAAAACAAAGCTTATTGGTGACGAAGGGTTACAAAACTCGCCATGTGTCTTCTATTTGTAGTTTGTTCTCGTGCAGTTCATCACGTTCTTTGCATGTGGGTCGCGCTGTAACCCACTGGCTCAGTACTAGGTAAAAGGCACGGAAATGATTAGTCAACACTATCCGGCCTGCTGATATCTGAAGTAGAGTAAATATTCACCTTCACGAAATCTGCCAACTTAGGAGTTTGGTGCAAAACTAAAAGGCAACGCTTATTCGAGTCTCAAAAATCAAGACACTTGGGAAAAAGGAATGGCCGGTCGCTTTATATGAACATATTAGCTAGCGAGAGTTTCTTTTTGTTCGAGTTGCGGGAAGCCAAATAAAACGCCATAAAACTTTTAATACAGTAAAAACCCGCGTATATAAATCATTTCACCACCAAAAGGAATGGAAAAACCTTATAAACGCTAGTAGTTTACCAGTTGCTTTAAGATTTGCAAGACCTCTGCAATAAACTACCTTTCTAGTAGTTGAATTCTTCAACACCTACAATAGTTAATCAATACAATTGCAAAATAATAATAAAGTATTTGTTAACTTGACATCAACTCTTTATTTTTCCAACTTCTATTTGTAAATATCTATGTTTTCAACAAGCTGATGTAAGTGCCAGATATAACAGATAGTTCAGCTGAGACAACTCTTTTAAATAATGATATCAACATAATAAATAAAGAGCAGAAAGAAAAAAAGGTGCATAACCATAAGAACCTAGAATTTGGAACAAGGTCCGCTAAAAATCCCATTTTAAAAACCCTTTTTCATAAGAAACCTATTTTGCACAAAATTTTCAATATTTTCTTATTTTACAAAAAAGAATGAATAATTTGAAAACATAATAAAAATTATTCTAGGTTTCAGTCATTAAGATTCGAAAAATAAACTAAAATGGTTTGAGTTTTACTTCATTTTCATAATGTATTTTAAAATATCTAAACACTACTGTAACAACATGCATAGCCGCAGCTAGTGCTTTTTAAAAAAAACAACTTTACTGTATGGTTACACGCTTTTTTTATACAAACCAGTAAGTTTGGCCGAGACTCTTAATCTTTTAGCCATTTGAGCCTCAAATTGTTCTTAAAAAAGTCTTAGGTACTGCAATACATGTATTTGAAAACGGATTGCTTGGCGGGTGTATTCTTGATCAATTCATCTCCTGATTCATTTTCCCGAGACGATTTCCAGTGACTATCCCATGATTAGTTTTATATATGAAACGGATTAAAAAAAAAAATGCGAAACATTTTTGTAAAGCTAAAAAAATTGCTCAATTGAGCCCCGAGCCTCAGCTTGTTCTTAAATTTTGGCCACTCTGAGCCTCGTTGTTCTTATAAAAAAAGCGTGTGTTATATTAATTGTACTCTTGAAAATATTTTACTATGGTACAGCAACATAATATTCCAGTTCACATATGCTCTGTAGAAGTGCACTCGTTTTTATAAGAGCCTTTTTGATAAAAACATGAACTAACATTAGGCTGAAAATCACCAAAAATTTAAGAACATGCTGAGGCTGAGAAAAGGTGAAGAACATAATCTTAGGTCCCAGTCATAGCACAAGGTTAAGGTAAACACTGATGGATTCAATGACTTTGTAACGTACAAGTAAGCTTAGAACTCCGTGACACTGTAACTGCATTTAGTATTTGTAATTTTTTGCACTACCTGTAATCCAGCCGCCAAGGCTGCAAGAGGTATTAACAAACCAACTGAACGAACCGAAAACAATGTTATTAAAAATTTGATTTTCGGTGGGCTTTTTGACTAAAGTTCGCAGATAACAATTTTACATCACATGTTTTCTCATTTACTAAATCTCAGTTCTTTCAGGTATGTCTCTTAAGACAAATTATCAAGAAAGCCTGTACCAGCTACTACTACTATTCTACACAAATGTACCTTATACGGTGTATGTAATACTTCTACAGTCTAAAACCAGTAAAAATATTTTAAGAACATGTTTCAGAACATTTGAGGCTGATATTCCGAAAATATTTAAGAAAGTTCAGCCTCAGTTGAAAAAAATCGACGTTCTCTTAAAATATCAAGTACGATTGACGTACTGTACGGGACCAGGAACTGGTGGTATTACTGTATCGCTTTACACCTTAAACAATCTTTGATACGAGGCATACGTAGAATAGATAATCACACTTCAACTGGTTCGAACCATACGAAGCATGACGTGTTTCTCAGTTGTTCTGTGAGCAAAAGAGTGCGAAATGATCGCAAAAACACAAAAAAAACCACATTGTTTTGACTTGATTTCTCTCAATAAATAATAAAAATTTGTGTTATATACGGTACAATCAAGAATTGCTCGTAGAATCTCTATAGAATCAAAAATAAAAGTCTATTTTAGTCAGTCAATAGAGATTTCTGCTTGTTATCACCCAAATGGATGGGTGTGTGCATGTTACCCTGAAGGGTTGGGTGTGTGTATGTTACCCTGAAGGGTTGGGTATGTGCTTGTTTCCCAGAAGGATTTGGAATATGCATGTTCTCCAGAAGAGTCGGGAATGTGTATGTTACTCTGAAGGGTTGGGTGTGTGCATTTTCCCCAGAAGGTTTGTGTATGTGCTTGTTTCCCAGAAGGATTTGGAATGTGCATGTTCTCCAGAAGAGTCGGGAATATGCATGTTACTCTGAAGGGTTGGGTGTGTGCATGTTACCCTGAAGGGTT
>JAOBAT010129354.1:0-12555 GCA_026413305.1 Hydrozoanthus tunicans
GTAAAGCGCCTTTGATCATATCCACATGGAAAAGAGCGCTATATAAATGCTAAACATTATTATTATTATTATTATTAACCCTCGTTCCTACCATAAAGTGAAAGAGGAGCTAACGCTGATTGTCATCCTTGTCCTCGACGAATAAGCTACATACTAACTGTTTTTAACTCATTTCAATTATCTAGCTTCGGCCAAAATGGCATGGTTAATGTTAAGGTTCTAGTAATCTTGCAGCTTTCTATTGAGTTGGTTTAAACAAATAACATGCAAAGACTTAATATTGAGACAGTTGTTTTACTGAACAAACCCAAGGTAGTACACGTTCATTCAGTCTGTGCAGCACTTAAACTGCTTTTACCGATTTATTGCAGTACCAATCGGCAAACCTAAAAACCTCAAGGTTCAGATAACTTCATCCACGTCTGCTTTTGTCAGCTGGACAGGATTACCTGATATGCGTGAGTTTACTGGAGGAAAACTACTGGGATACAAGGTGATTTATTCACATACTTATTATGCTGAACCCCGGTAATTCGAATTCGGATACCTCGAACTAAATTGAACAAATCTTGGTTCCAAAGTTGGTAATTAATTCAAATTCGATTACTTACTTACTTACTCGCTCACTTACTAACTTTTTTATCCTTCTACCACTTTTATAGTACTTTCTTACTTACATACTAACCTACCTACCTACTTACCTACTTACTTACACACTCAACTCACCCACTTACTCAATTAGATATTATTTATCTACTTACTTGCTTGCTTACTAACTTACCTACTTACTTACTTACTTACTTACTTACTTGCATACTTACTTACTTAATTTCTTAATTGCTTACTTACTTACTTACTTACTTACTTGCTTGCTTGCTTGCTTGCTTACTTACTTACTTACTTACTTACTTACTTACTTACTTACTTGCTTGCTTGCTTACTTACTTACATACTTACTTACTTACATACTTACTTACTTATTTACTTACTTACTTACTTACTTATTTGCTTACGTAATTACTTACATACATACCTACCTACTTACTTGAATTGCGTACGCTCATTTTAGCCCCTACAATATAATTCTCCGAAGACGTGTGCATATATGTGTTGGTGTTTGAGTTTTCTCGGTGTATATCGCGATCCTAGAATCTGTTTTCCTCATTATATGTTCGATGTTTTGGTCAATTCCAGGTGTACTTCTGGAGTCAGCCACCAAAGGCGAAGCCAGCCTTAGCACGCTTTACAGCATCAGCTGAAACATCAGCAACCCTGAAACTTAGACCCTTTACAAACTACAGGTTTCAAGTTGTTGCTTTTAACAGCCGAGGCGACGGGCCGGCGAGTGACACATTTGGACCTGTAAAAACACCAGAAACAAGTAAGCTAATCAATTTCTGTACGCATAGTTACCTTTATATCATATACCTCTTTTAAATAACTTTGACACATAAGATTGTGCAGAGCAGAGATTTTTTATCAACAAGGCCATTATGACCTCCCTTAAATGCTTGCACTTGTTCCCAGTAGTAAACACTATTAACGGCCGTTTTTGAAAGAAACCTATACACTCAAATTTGTCATAACTCCATGATTGTAACGAAAATAATACCAGTTTCTTCTAGATCACCCACACTTATTCACTGCGTTTCATAAGCTAGCCATGTGGTGTAGTTGACAACATGCCCGAGTAGTAACGAAGGAACTGCGCGTTCCAAGTCCTCTCGCGCTGTAACAGCTCGCAAGCCTTCTTTTATGGCCTGATATGAGATACTGCCAAACGTACATATGTACATCCCTTACAGGGGATACACACATATACAAAGAGAGATAAAGAGAGAAAGAGAGTGAAACTTATTCTGTTTACTGAGTGCATAGTTATCTTTGGCAAATCCAAGGAAGAAATAATAGCAAACAGAGGCACAACGAGTCAAACACTAACCTTCGGCAAATACTAAACCTCCTATCCTTATATTTATAGTAACTTATATATTTAATCACAACTTTCAACGCTGGTGTTGATGTCTTCTCATGATCAGATTAAAAATGTCATTATACAACCACAGCTGTTGCTACCTGAAGGTACTAACCAGAATATTCGTTTTTCTTGTTTTTGTTTCGTTTTGTTACTTTTTACAAAGAGCCTTTTTGAAAATCTTCATGGAAAGGGATTATTGATAGGTTAATGGCTGACGCGTAGACGGTTGGTGCTTTTCTAGTGTGACCCGAAAATGCGCCTTTATTATGCACATAAACCTGAAAAAAGATATTTGTTTTAACTTATCGACTTATCGACGTTACTTCAAATAACTGTGTATTTTTGGAAAGCAAGCTTTTGCCTAATCTCAGCACAAGTTCTAATTAACCTGTTAATTATTCGCTTTTCTCATTTCAACTCTAAATTTTATAGCCACCAATGTCAAGCGAACCCCTGGGAATACCGGGCAAAAATATTGTTAGTATATAACTCTCTGTGCCTACCTTGCTTTCTTTCTCCCTAAAGTCTTTTCTAGCCTGCTTGCAAACGGTCGGGTATATTTTTAGAGCGAGAAACTCATCTTTGATTTCTTGATTGAGATCTTAGCACTCGATGACGCCCGATCAAAAATCCAAGATGGCGGAAACGCCAAGCCCTGTGAGTTTTTGGCGCCAAAAATACCTAACCGCCTGCAAGCAGAGTAATGTTCTTCAAGTCGTTGGTCACTCGAAACGAACAACTGAGTAACGTTTTCTCCTTTTTACAGTACCTGATCCACCAGCGTCGCTCGCTCTAACGGTCCAAAATCAAACGTACGGGCTCTTGGAATGGTCAGCACCGATAAACGCCAACGGAGTGGTAGTCGGCTACGAACTTACCTACAAAAAACTGCCTGCAGGAGAAGAAGTGAAGAAGCGGCTAAAGAACAGTAAATACTTCGCGCTGAGGAAACTTGACATCAAGGCTAGTTACCAGGTTGCTCTCGTGGCTATAAATGGAGTCGGTAGCGGACCGCCCCTGGTAGAAGTATTCGATGTGAAGACTGGTAAGGATAACTCGTTATTCTCGTTAACTAGTTATTCTAGAACTTTGCACCATGCAAATGAGGCAATAGGCATTGTACCAACCTAATAGCCTCGCTTGTATGTTCCTCAAAAGCAAAACCGGTTATTCGAATGCGGGCTCAACTTTAATAACAGCTATTTTAATCATGTAACCCAATGCTTCTCTACTGAGAACATATTTCTGAAGTATGATGAAATAATGTGATGATAAATTTTCCCAACTTGGATATACAAATTCTTTTTTCAGTAACAACTCAGGAGAACTTTACCTTTTGTCTTCAAAGAAGTGTTCCGTTCGATTACCATATGACTTACTTTGTATGGGCAGTGTTAGGAGAAATAACATGTTGGAAAAGTTGTTAGGATTGTAAGCAATTAAGTTAGTGGCATGAACTTAAGTTACAAAAATATGCCCCGATTAGAATCCGTACATTAGCTGTAACTGGAATTCACTAAATTTCGCTTGTTTCAAATATCCTGTTATCTCTTGCCTTTTTTTCAAATTTAAGATGTAGATCAAAGTTCTTGTGCTTTTTTACCCCAGTTCCCTTGCAAGCGCCCGAAAATATTCGTGCTTTGTACGATAGCAAGCGAAAGGAAGGCACCGTCTTGTGGAATCGACTACCCTGGGAAATAGAACAAAGTATTGACGGCTACAGAGTGAGTAATGGACCGTTGAGGTCTTCAAACAAAATCTTTGATACTTTTTGGTATTACGCATGTAATAACCCATATCCTGTTAAAAACGGTTTCACTTGAACTAAAAATGTTTTAACTTTAAAAGCACTACTTGAAAATCTACAAAGTGACCATTCATTCTCTTTCCCTTTTCAAGTTGATTTTCAAAATGTCCATCCCTTCAACAAATTCGGATTTATAAATTTTGTTGAGATTTTATTATTTTGATTTTTTAAAATTTAGCGATAAACCTTTTTCGTCCTCAAGGTACCTCTGACAAAATTGACGTTCGTTGCACGTGCACAGTCTTTGTATCGAACTAAAATAAAGTATTTACAAATTCAATGTGAAAGAACTAGCCTTTATCATCATAGTGTACTGGTTTCATTAACTTTACCCTTCTCAAAACAGTTTTGCTCATGAATTTTGTTAAAAAGGTAATCTGCTAAGGCTTGTCCACTCAGAGTTGATTTCACCTCGAACTGCTGCGCGTTATTATTCATTTGCCATCGTTTTTTTTATCAGTTTTGATGACCAAACCTTAACATGCCACCTCATCATTTAAGTCTGGTTCACATTTGTGAGATAAGCACAAGAACAAGCATAAGGAACCGATGTTCACACACGTAAAACAAACACAAGACGCCATTATGCTAATGTTTATTTTAAGGATGTTCACACTGGTGAAACAAACGACATAAGTACAAACACAAAAGAAAGGGAAATGTTTCTTTTTCTTGTGCTTGTTCTTGTGTTTTTTTCACGCATGTTCACATCTGGGTTTTCTTGTGTTTATGCTTGCCCTTATGTCACAAGTTTGAACCAGGCTGTATTCATTGCTGCTAACTACCAACTTGTTTCCCCGTAGCTAGTTTCCTTGGCTTGGTTGTTCAAAGGATGGTTAACTGTAACCCTGGGTTAAGAGAAAATTCAAATAGAAGTTCTTTCTCTAAGGAATTGTTTATAGTCTCGGTTTTTGAATAACAGGGCCCAGTTAATCCAGTGCCAAGTTAAACGAACATCAATTAACAAATATTCATTAATCTCACTGCCAAGTTAATCGAACATCATCCGGTTTACCTTGTTAGGTTATTGTGCAGTCGTAATTGTAATCAGTTTAACACCTGACAAACTTTCTTATCTATTAAATATGCAGATCTTCTATTGGAACTCCAAAGGCCCGGTCCAAATTGTCGATGTAGATAGAACAGAAGGACAGAAGACGATAGAGGGCTTGGAGGTCGGAAAAGTTCATCATTTCCAAGTGTCAACTAGAAAGAAAGTGAATATAAATAGCTTCTTGTTGGGACCACGCAGTAAAGTTATACGAGTAGGAAAAGGTATGAAGCAACGGGGTTTTTTTTATTTTTAACAATACTCTTGTTCAATGATAACTTTAATAGATTTGCATAATACAGCAGCATGAGCAATAGCACCAGTAAACCCCGCACGCTGATTGGTTTAGAGTGTGAGAAAACTAGTGGCTGTAAGAGAGTTTATAGATACCCTTTTGACAGTTTGTTAATGTTTTAATAAAAGTAATATCGAGAAATGTGTTTTATTGCTTATGACTACATATATAGAAAACCCACGTTAAGATAAACACGCCATAAGATAGCTAAGTTGCCAGCATGGTTGTCGCGGTAGTGTAGTGGTCATCACACCCGACTAGTAATCTGGGGGGCGTGGGTTCGAATCCCATCTGCGGCAACATGATTTTCTTTCTGTTTATTCTATATATATATTTCTCTAGGATGGGTTTCTCGTATATTCGTAGAATTAATTGCTTATGACTACAGAACACATAAGAAAGTAAGTCATTAGGAGTTGTTATAGAAATAAAGATATGCAAGTACAAAATAACTTAACTGTAAAACGCGTTTTAAAAATTATATAGTTTTGAGTATCACAACCTACTACTTTATTTCAGAAGATTTTTGGTTTTGATTATTATCCTTGCTTGGGACTGAGCTTGTGTGACTTTTTTCCGCCGCCGTAAAAGTTTCTTTACTGTTTGGATACGATGACGTTTTGCAATATGTATTGAAACATAAAGAAACACCACCATTTCTCGATAAAATTTATGGTTGAATTGTGGCTTTAAGTCCTCTCTCTTCTGAAAGAAGAGCTTATTGGTATGAAAGAAAACATGGGCCTTCTTCCATCTTTTTTTCTACTTTGACAAATACTTGTAACTTATTCCTGTTGGTATCTTAACCTTCACCTTGTTCTTAACTTTAAATGTGACCTTAACATTCACCTAAACATTTTATTTCCCCTTTCTCTTTCCCTTCGTCTCTACCTTTTCCTTAACTTCCGCTTTCACCTTGACCTTTCTTAGCTTTACCCTTACCTTTACTTTGACCTTAACCTTTGACTTTGACCTTTACTCTTAACTTTGACCTTTACTCTTGACTTTGACTTTTACTTTGACCTTTGCCTTTGACTTTGAACTTAACTTTGTTCACCTTAATCATTTTCCCTTTGCCTATATCTTTTCCTTTACTTCCACTTTTATCTTCATTTGAGCTTACTTTAACCCTGACCTCAACTTTGACCTTAACCCTGACCTTGACTTTCACGCTCACCTTCACTTTTCCTTTTATCTTTAACTAATGCTTTGCTTTTGCTTTTATTTCAACCTATACCTTCACGAAGCCTCTACCTCTCTACAAATCTATAGGACTACTTGTGAATTATGGGCTGAAGAGATTGAAGAAGTTGAAGAGATAGTCAGTGTGACACACGGTACTCATGGTGCAGTATATCTTGACCTGTCATCGCGCGCGTATCTCAGTGTGTAGGCTGTTGTATTGACTTTTCAAAGAAGATGCATAAAATCATGCAGATATCAGGCATCCTCGGGATCCATGCACGTGTATGTTATCGTCGCAGTCTTCTACAACTTTGAAATGCTGTATCTATGTACTGTTGCTTTACCATGACCTTGAACTTTCTGTGGCTCTTTTCCACTCACTCGTTGTTATTGGTGTGACATCTGTTATAGTCAAATGGTTTACAACGCAATGTAAGATGCTTTCTTTTGCAACTGAAGAACATTAGAGCATTAGAACGCAAACCTTAAAGACATATAAAGCGAAAGGGATTGTTCATCGTGAAAGACAAAGAATAAAGCGATACTTAAGCCTTCACCCTGCAACCGGTCTAAACTATCGACCAATGTAGACTAGCAACATCTGTCGAAACGTCGTGTTCATTATTTTAGTAATGAAAGAAATCGTGAGACAATTGAGTAAGCTTATTCTTATTTTAAAACGAAGCTTAAAACATTTTTATTCAAAGAAGCTTTTGCCTTAGTTTAAAAAACCTCCCCTTTTTTAATTTTCATTCTTAAAATGTAAACAGTGTTTTTATATATTTTTAGATACAAGCACTTTAAATACTTTATTATTATTATTATTATTATTATTATTATTATTATCATTATTTTTAGACATACCCTACACGAGTAGAACTTTTGGAATCATGAAAAGTGATAGAAGGTTTAATTTCTGTTTCAACTATTGGTAGTCTCTTAAATAAACATAAATTCAGCTATCAAGGAATACGAGATGATCTTCATGAGTTAAAGTGATTAACAATTTGAATTTAACCAAAAAGCAGTAGTTACTAGAACAATTTAGAGTTTACTGGATGAAATATATGCTTAGGGACTTCAAATGTTTTGCTAAAGCAATTTAAAAAATTGATGCTACTTTTAAGATAAGCGTAATTTAATTATTTTTCAGTTTAACTCAAAGTGGTCGGTGGCGCAGTGGCCGAGCGGTTAGCGTGTTCGACTCGTAATCCTAGGGTCGCGAGTTCGAGCCCCGGTCAGACCACTGTGTTGTGTCCTTGAACAAGACACTTTACCCGACTTTGTTCCAGTCGACTCAGCTGTATAAATGAGCATTTGTTCTGCTGGGGGCTGATCTGTGATATAGATTAGTGTCCTGTCCAGAGGGAGTAAAAGACTCTCACTCGCTTTTAAACACTGCAGAAACCGTGATAAGCGCCGGCCTAATGACCCGATGGAGCTCGAGAAAGGGTTTAGCATTTAGCTTAACTCAAAGTACCTTTTTTCTTTTATATTCATATTTTTAAAGCGTTCTATTTATCTTTTTAACTATCTTTATTTTAGGTAGCATTACTAACACAAATCCCTATTCTTTCACTTTTACAGTAAACGTGTCTGCTATTAAGAACAAGGAAAACAAAAAATCCGAAGCTACGAGACATAAGAGCAGTGCATTGCTATGGATTTCAACTTGCCTTGTAACTTTTGTTCTGTCTCCACCTTCATGGGTAAGAATGCTCCTATGACAAAAACTATGATATCAAAAGACATAAATTTAATATCTACTCTGTCAGGTTTATTTCGCCCCATGTAAGCACTTTCAGAGTACTAGCGAATGTTTCTGGATGCCGGATGCTTAGATCGTAGATTTTGTGGACGTCGGATGCACTCCTTGTTGTGGATGCAGCTTTTTTCTGGATGTTGGATGCCTTGCCAGTGGATGTCGGATCCCGCTCGCTCTGATGCTCTCGATGTTGGATGCCAGGCTAAAAAATGTGAATACTGGATGCTACGCTTACATAGGGCAAGTTTATTATAGAGAGCCACAGAAAGGAACACGCAAGCGATTTGTCAGCGGTTGGCTGAAACAATGCCACATTTTGAAAATAAGCTGAAAAAGCATTTGATTGATTATGACAACGTTTATTTTTTTTAATCTGCCGCCAATTGAAATGATTCCATCAAGGACTCCCTCTGCTCTTTATTCCAATTTTGCTCATTCTATATTTGGAAACAGCATACTGATGAGGGAGACGCAGTGGACAAAATGGGTGCATCCGTTTACCGAAATTGATAAGAGCCATGTCAAGTACAGTCCTTACAAGTGGACTCAAAAAGATTACTCTGAAAACTTAAATTTAGCACAACTTGGCGCCCTGAGCTGAGTTTAACAAATGAAGTAATATTTAAGTCTAAAAAGTTTATTTAACTCTGCTTCCGGTAGAGACAGGGAATGTTAATGTTGTTGGAAAAGTCAAGATTTTTTATATAAATATAAGTTGTGTTTGTATATAAATACGAGTAGAAGAGTGAACTACCAATTATTTCCTTGCAGTGTGCAGCAAGAGTTTTTTTTATTTAAACCTCAGTTATCAACTATAGAGCTTTCTTATTTAGTTCAATGTCTTTCTATTCTGTTGAATCTTTTATATTATCTACATACGTTTTAATAACTATCCAAATTAGGCCATAAAGATGAAAGTTTATTTTATTTTAACGAAAAAGTAAATTTTATATTTTATAAACTATATATTTTTATTTTGTTTTATTTTATTTTATTTGTTAAGTAACGCTAAATGCTTAAAATGTATATTTGATTTTAATTATAACGTGAATTAAGTTTGATTTGAATTTATTTTATTTGATTGATTTGGTTTGTTTTAGTTCTATTGAGTTGGATCAATCTTATTTTTGCAACCATTATTTCAAGCTCTAGTTTAACCGCAGTGAATTTTAATTGATTAATTTAATTAAGGGTTTGTTTATGTGGTACAGCTCTGTCATGATTGAGAAAGCAAAAAAAATTGAAAAGTTTTTAAGTTGGTGCTGAGGTTTTCTCTTTAATGAGATGGCAAATTTTATAAATTACTAAATATGTGATACAGATAATTTCTCCGTGTTTTAGCTTGTATTCGACTACAATTGCTGTGCAATTGAGATATTTTTAGCCATATACTTATAACCGTTTGATGGCAGTTGAGTTGTTTTTTATGTTAATATTACGCAAATCACTTTTTGTACACTTTAAAAACATTTTCTTTCCTGAAAATAGAATACTTTTTCGAAGGCTTATTCTAGCCACGCCTGTGAAAGATATCGTGTGACTAGAATGTCCCTTTGAAAGAAACCTCCTTATAAAAGGCTTCTTTTTCTCAGAAGCTTTTGAGACAACAATGGTTATTTCGCAGTATCTATCCAAACTGCAATAAACTTTCGCAAGAACGTTTCTTATAGGAATCTTCTACTGTGTAATAATTAATGGTCCCAGATAGAACTTTTTCTAAGTCTATGTCCATACTAGCAGCTCAAATTTGATAATACTGCACAAAAATCTTGCACCAAGCAATTTAGTTAGATCACTTCTTATCACGCACGCTGCCATTTTGAAATGTGACGCTATATAGTTGCAGTGCCAGTCTCGATGCGATCGATGAATACAATAGCACTGGGAAGGGTTGGCGCAGTGGTAAGATCTCTGCCACCCAATCCTGAGGTCCCCGGTTCGATCCCCGTCCTGGTCGAGGGTTGAATATTTGGGCGACTTTCTTTCCCGCTAAAGGCCACTCACCTTTCCATCCTTCCGGCGTCGGTAAATGAGTACTAGCATACATGGACCGCTTTGAAGCGGCTGCCTGAGGCGCCTATATGCTTGAGGCCGCTGGGGGTAAACTGGTCATTATAAAGCGCCTTTGAGCATTCATTTAGAAAAGGCGCTATATAAATGCACCACTTTACTTTTTACTTTTTCACTGCAATCATAATACATCACAATTCAAAATGGCGACGCGCGGTATTTCAAATTGTAGAAACGATCAAATTAACTTACTTGACGTTATAGATTTGTGCGCAGGATTATCAAATTTGGTTTGCTGATATGGAAACAGGCTTGATAAAAGTTTTAATTGAGATCAATAATGTGATGCTGTGAAGGATGATTCCTTTAACTGATTTTCAACAAAAAGTTGAACGCTAGTGATGCTCGCATTTCGTTTTAAAATTTACAAGGTTTAACAAACAAAGTTTTATGTTAGAAAACTGCACACACGACGCCGGAGCTCAAATTGGGGCTTTCGTTTTACTTAAAAAACTATATTAAGGTCAAAAGTTGAGTTTTGTTTAAAACTGGTTGCCTTTTCCGATCAAAGGCAATTCAAGAAAATATTTACGTTGACTTCAAGAAAGAAAATTTTATAAAATATTTATAAACTGTTATTTATCTATAAAATCACAGTTAGCTTGTGTTAGCAAGATGTCGAACAGCTTATAGGATAAAAAGGCTCTAACTGTTATCTCAAATTTTTGCTCTTTGAGCAAATAAATGTTATGTTATCCATGAATTGTTGAGTCTTTGATTGTCTGAGCTCGTATGGACATTCGTTAACAATCGCCTAAACACAAAAGCCAGGGGGTAGCTAGTGAATTTTAGTTTGTAAGTCCGTACCAGCTACAAGCAACTGGATAAGATTTCCATAAAGCTATTAAAAATTTTTCATAAAGTTAATAAGCCCAGGATTTTTGGCTTAATAGGAAGCTACGCCCCTGAAAGCTCTCTGGTTTTAGATAAAGATTGAGTTACTGTTTTAAAGGGTACCCGGTTACACGCTTTTTTATAAAAGAACAACTTTATAAGAACAAAGAGGCTCAGATTGGCCAAAATTTATTCAAAACAATTTAAGAAAAGGCTGAGGCTCGGGGCTCGATTGGGCATTTTTTTTAGCTTTACAAGAAATTATCAGCAATTCAATTTTCTTTTAATCATTATCATTGCTTCAAATTAAACACTATACCCTAAATGTTTTTCCTACATTTGTTGTAAACATGCATACAGCATACTGTATCTTCATAGGGAAATACACAAGCTTTTGTAGTGACAGAATGATCAACGCAAAATAACAAAAACTTCATTTTTTGCGATTTAAACCACATATAGAAATAAGAACAAATTAAGAACAATTTGAGGCAAAATTAAGAACGAGCCTCGGCCAAATTTACTGGTTCAGTTATAAAAAAAGCTTGTATACATTTTTGTATACATTGAGGCTCAAATCGCCAAAAAAATTAAGAACAACGAGCCTCGGCCAAATTTACTGGTTCAGTTATAAAAAAAGCTTGTATATATTTTTGTATACATTGAGGCTCAAATCGCCAAAAAAATTAAGAACAACGAGCCTCGGCCAAATTTAATGGTTCTTATAAAAAACGCGTGTAGTAAATTAAATGTAAATTCTTTGGCTGGGAAAAAAAGAATGCGAAAATATTTTAATGTTTCACCAGCCAAACTACAAATCTTTCGAGCTCTGTCTTAACTTCGAGCAGTCCCCATTTTTCGTCTTTAGTTTGTCGAAGAAGGCCAGTAAAACAAGATGGCGGACGCGAGGGAACTGTAGAGCGAGATAAATAGGGACTGCTCGTAGTCTGGCAATATAAAGTGGGGCTTTTTACACGTTTTAGATAATATCAAGCTGGTTTTCATGTCAACTTCAGCGTATTAACGTAATTGTAATTAAAATTTTCTTTTGTTTTATTATGGTGCATGGGGCTTCGGATTTCTGCAGGATCTCTAGTTAAGGCTGATTTACATACATGGTGCAACTTCTGCCTATAATAATTGCATGCAACTCGCCTGCAACATATTTTAGCGGCCATTTACACGCGTGCAACTTTTCGCCTTGCAACACAAAAAACGGTGCAATTCTCTCGTAAAAATGGCGGACACTCGGAAACTGCGCTATTAACTATTAAATTGTCTTGCTGACGAAAAAAAACCCGTAGACAACACTGATGTAAAATCTATATATATGTGGGTAAAAGAATGGTATACGTAGAAGCGAAGAACAGATCAGGCCGGTTTTTTATATATATAAGCTAAGACTTGAAGACCAGGAAAGCTAGGGAGTTAGGATGGTCGAGCGGTTAGCGCTCGTGCCTCCCACCACAGTGGACCCGGGATCGAGTCCTGGTTTCCGCATGTGGGCCGAGATTTGTCGATCTCAATCTGACTCCGAGGGTTTTTCTCCGGGCTCTCCGGTTTTCCTCCC
>JAOBAT010129365.1:0-12554 GCA_026413305.1 Hydrozoanthus tunicans
GGGGGGGGGGGGGCGGATGGGGTGGGGAGTGTCAGACCAATTAATTTTCGTTTTCGAAGCAGTGCTTATCAAAAGCTTAATTCATTATTTTTAAACTGTTTCCAACATGTTAATTTATCTATCATTCCTTTGAGATCACATTTTTGCCTCATTTGAAATTTGAAGTAATGACGTTTGAAGTATTATATGACGGGTTTGCCGTCATACACAAACTAACATTTTCTTTCACTGTAATGATAGTTTTACTTTCTGCGGTCGTTTTCTAACAAGTTTGTGATAGTAGTAAATTGTCCTCCCACAATTTCCCAAGCAACTCCCCCCCTCTTTTAACCTCCTCTATAACAAATGATAGGTGCATGGACGATTCAATAAGTCATCTGACTATTAAGGATGTGCTTCAATATTCACAGTGGCTGGTGGGTACATGGTTAAATCATTCCCTTCTCCATCCTCCGTTTCAGTTATAAGGTGCATGGCCAATTCATTTCCTCCCCACCCCCCTCCGTTACAGCGGCATGGTGAAATCACTCCCTCCCTCACCCTTCGTTATATTTATTAGTTGCATGGTGAAATCACCCCCTTCCTCACCCACCGTAACAGTTGTTAGGTACATGGGCAAGTCAGTAAGCCAAGCATCTGACTTTTTTGTTGTTGTTTTTCGTTCACAGTGGCTGGTGGATGGTCTAACTGGGGACCTTGGTGCCAGTGCTCGTCCACCTGTGGGCCTGGGTCCAAGTCACGTAAACGTCACTGTACCAACCCCGTTCCCCAACACGGCGGCAAGAACTGCGTTGGAAATCTTGTGCAACATGCCAGGTGCAACATTAAACCCTGTGAGAAGTGTACGTTAGTGTTAAGATACTTGAACTATCTGTAAGCCAATGCTTTGCTTGTCCTCAAGATCGGAATATTATGAATATATAAAGAAATCAGCTCTTAGTTTTCATTTTTTGAATTATGTTTTCGATTAGCAGGATTTAGAATTTTAGTCTTGTACGTTATAACTATGATTACTATTTGACTTGTCACTCAGCTTGGAACACTTACTTTAAGGCCAAGTCTTACCACACTTTCTATTATATAGTTTTCTAATCAGAATCATATTGTAAAAGTCTGGTATCAGTTGTTTTTAGGAATACTTTATGCACACTGACGTAAACTTGATAAAGTATAAACTAACATAATGCTTCATTACGTCTATGCAGCATCATACTATCTTAAGGGTTGTTACAAAGATAAGTCGACAAGAGCAATGCCTGATTTTATGGGGAACTTTAAGGGGCACGATGATCCAGCTAAATGGTGTTTCGAATTGGTGCTTCGCCACAGTTACAAGGCATTTGGTATCCAGTATGGCGGCGAGTGTTGGTCTGGAACAACAGCTCACTTGACGTTCGATAGATATGGAGGTGCAAGTAACTGCAAAAACGGAAGGGGGGACCATTGGGCCAACAGTGTTTACTTTCTTGGAGGTAGGAGCCCAAAATTATTTTGATTAAGCTAGTACATGTGTATATGCGGCGCATGCGCGCATTTTAACTGACGTATGTTTACAAACGAACAGTTTTTCAAACCCAAACACCTTTTGGAAATGATTTAAAGAAACCTTTGTCGCAAACCAGCATCAAGTTTTTGAAGTTCAAAATACAGTGCATGATTTAGCCAGAAAGACAGAATTTGCACAATAACCCAACAGATCGCTAAATCAACTCAAGCTGCATAGACAACTTCCATAGATAAGTTCTTGGAAAACGTCTACTGCAAAAATAAAGCTTCTTTTGCCAGGGTTAGTGTAAGTTTTGACATTCATAGATTCGCTCAGTTTTCCCGCTTTCCACACCTTCAGCCTAACGATGACAAACGACAACTCAATTATTCGATGCACAAGATTTTTTTTCCATTTTTACTGCAACAATATTAGTTTCTAAACACGAGTTATCTGTTAAGTTACGTATACCGAAATGATTACTTTAGTTGTGTTGATTACGAGTCGAGATTTTTTTTTCGTTTCCGTTGTTGACTTTTTCTCGCTTTTATTAGTGTTAATTATAATAATTAATAAGCGTTTTTTTTTTCGGAATGACAGGTTCAATTTACTCGAGTTCAAAACCTTAATTACGAACAAACAAAAGATACCTTTATACAATAATATTTTTTTTACATTTCATTCAGCCCCGAGCCCTCTTCCAGTTTCAACAACGCCGAAGCCAGCTTTGCCTACAACCCAGTCTCCAGCACCAGTCACTTCAAATCCCCCAACACCTGTCGATACCAAGCCACCGCTACCGCCCGCTACAGAACCTGCTTCCCCAGTAACTTCAGCGACAGAAACACCTGGTAAAATGACTCTTTCTTTCCTTTTTTTAAGTTTTCTATAACTTGTCGAGTTATTTAGATGGCTTCTGTCTTAATATAGATCTCTGATCTCCTTATTTGTATTAGATTAGGATGCCTGTAGATCTAGAAACAAACTTCATTACTTTAAGCTCAACTGAAAACGACTAAAGCATTTTTCATAACTTATCAACTCGTAAAAGTTGCATATTTTAACTACTAAACATTTGAAAATTGCCCATGTTTTGTAAGTTAACTTGTTTCCAAGGCAACAGGGTGATACAAATAATGACATCGTTGGAATTTTTTTTTTTGTGTTTCCAACCGTTTTAATGTTGTAAACTTCAATACAGAGAGCTTGTAAATTGATGACCAGTGTTTTTGTGCTATCAAAATAGCGATAAGTTTCGATCAACCGGATAGGAAGTTTTCCTGAGTCGTCCCGGCGGAGTCTCACGATAGAAGATACCATTGAGGTGTATATTACTAAAGAAAACAGAGCGGAATTTCACAGGGACGTTACCAGGATTTTAAAAAATGTTTGGGGGGGGGGAACCACAATGCGTTAAAAACAGGATGCTCATACCAGGTTGTCTTTATCTTTTTGCCACTTGCTGTAGTTTGTTTGGTCAAAAAGGCTTACAGAGTGGTGTGTTAAGTTAGTGCACTATAACCAGACATATCACCAAATCAAGCGGGTTTTTTGTTTGATTGGTAACTTCCATTACCCAATAATAACTTTTATTACATTTTTTCAGCTCAAAGCCCTCTTCCGATTTCAACAACCCCAAAGCCAGAACTGCCTACAACCCAGTCTCCATCGCCAGCCACTTCAAACCCTCCAACACCTGTCGATACCCAGCCACCGCTACCGCTTACTACAGAACCTGCAACTCCAATTCCTTCAACTACAGAAACGCCTGGTAAAAATGACTTTTTCTTGCTACCTTAAAGATTTCTTTACGTTGCCGAGTTATTTAGGTGGCTTAGCTTATGTAATGATATAGATGTCCCCTATTTCATATTTTCAAGTCCTGTGCATGATAGCTGACATAGTCCATTGTGATGTACCAAGATCAGGATGCACGCGGATCTAGGAACTAACTTAGTTTTTCTAGGCTCATTTTCATACATTATAAACCCAGAAGGACGGACATATGTTAAGTAGTTAATGTTTGCCAGACATTTCATTTTGAAAACTGTTCATGTTTTGTAAGTTAACTTGTTAACAGGGCAACAGGGTTTAAAAACGAGGAAAAAGATGAATAAGTGTTGATTTTCCCAACTGTTGTACATCTCAATGCAGCGATCTTGTACATTTATGGTGCTTTTGTGCCGTCATAATAGCGATAAGATTTAAAATTTCTTGTTGGATGGTGAAATTCAACCTGATTGGAAGTTTTGAGATATTTGTTAGAGGTTATGTTAGAGGAGAAGGGAGAAGGAGCTGCACTGGCACCCAAGGACAGCCCCAAAATCCCCCCCCCCCCCCCATTCCTCTGACCACACCCCTTATTTCATGATATGGGGAAAAGTTTGTAAAAAACGTAGATAAAACATCTGATATCGACAAGTGTATACGTGTTGTACAAACCTCAAACCTCAAACTTCTTTTTTTCATGAGGAGCCTTTTAAGAACCAGCTACGAAAAGGCAACACAAATTCTAGGAAGTTCGAGGGTTCAATTTGGTTAGTTCCACAATTTCTTAACATTTTTTCAGCTCACTGCTGGGGTAACTGGAGTGAATGGAACGAATGCTCCGTCAAATGTGGGTGTGGTCATCAAATACGTGTTCGATTCTGCACTTGCGGTAATGGAGAACACGGTTCGTGTTCAGGCCCCTCGGAAGAAACCCGAACGTGCAACTGTCAGACATGCGCCTGAGAGATTTGACAGGTAAAATAAAAGGTACCTAGTTATTCTGTACACGAGTCATGGTGTGAATCGTCAACTGTTAGAAGTTTTGAGGTCTAAAAAGTGTAGAAATATAGTGAGAGGGATTTTGGGTTCGAGAAAAGAAAAAACAGACGGACATGGCATAGTTAACATATACGGACTGGTTAGGAAACCTTTGTATGTCATTGTTCGCCATTTTCTTTTGTTTTCTGGTCTTGAGCATGCACAAAACGTGCAGAAAACCTAATGTAAAAAAATGTAAACCAACAAGTAGCCAGTCAAAACATAAAAATAAAAAAAAGTAAAGTGGTGCATTTATATAGCGCCTTTTCCAAATGAATGCTCAAAGGCGCTTTACAATGATCAGTTTACCAACAGCATATATAGCCGCTTCAAAGTGGTCCATGTATGCTGGTACTCATTTACTGACCCAGGAGAATGGAAAGCTGAGTGGCCTTTAGCGGGAAGGAAGGTCGCCCAAATATTCAACCCTCGACCAGGCCGGGGATCGAACAGGGGACCTCAGATCTTACCACTGCGCCAACCCCTCCGCTATTCTAGACTAACATCTGAAACAAAGAATGTGCACGGTCGCGGTTCGTTCAACATAAAACAAAGCATTTTTGTACGTTCTTTGTATTTCCCTTTTGAGGTTTGCCGGCTTTCCTAACCAGTCCCTATAATAGCTATGGACATGGTAGCACACACGGTGAATAATGACCCCGGCTGTAAATATGGCGCCTATACTGTAAGTTTAATTCGATAACGAACTGCTAAGCACCCCTAAACACCCAATATTATACACTTATTGTATGGTCCACGGGTTTGTTTTCCCGATGGTGCCGATGTTTTCCAAGACTTCGTCTCACTCTCGGGAAAACAAAGCGAATTTGATCCCGAGGAACTATACTTTAAGGTCATTCCATTGAAATAGAACCTGCACCTAGATTTTTGTCAAACTTTCCTCATTTTTCAATCACTATATGTGAACTGCAAAAAAGGTATAAAAAAGGGGTGTGCCCGTGTTAACTTTTGAGATACGATTGATACAGATACCCCCTCCAGGGCTATTTTTCTGTTATTGTAAGCTTGAAATTAAAACTATGGATTCCTCATGTGGCCAACCAAGATAACATCGCGGAGGGTAAGGGAAATAAAGGACGATAACGTAAAGAGTTCTTCTGGATTAGGAGTATAATTTTCTTGTGATTTTCAACATAAACATTTTTGGTAATGTGCTTTTGTTGTTACTATGTTTCCAGTACCTAAAAATACAGCGAATTCTTGTCTATGTTTTTTATATTTTTCCACACTTGCACCACTCAGATTTTTCCTATCTTTTCTCTTCAGGGAGTCCTGTCGAAATTTGATTGATATTGACGGAAAAAAAAATTGTGGGGTATCCATGCTTGTTTAGGACAAACTCTAGGAAAACTGGCAAAACACGTGCTTTTTTTACCCCATTTCCGCGGGAAGACTGGAACGAGTTGAACAAAAACTCCATATATTATGAAAAAAAAACTACTTTTTTGCATTATTTTTTTCTGATATGTTCACTAGAATTCGACAAAAATGTATAAGCATTTAAAAATTTCTAATATGAGCAGTAAAGATGCGCAATGTAAAACTGGGGAATTACTTTAAGTGTTTTGTTTGATTATTAGACATTCCTTTACATTGAGACTTTTTCGGTGATGTGTTCGGTGCGCGGGCAACAACTGCGCAATTGTATCCCAGTCGGGATACATTAGAATTTGATCAGGGGCATGTGACCAAGAATGAACCAATCACATTGCTCGTTTTGTTAAATGGAAGCCTAGGTATATATATATCAAAACTCTTTGTAAACTATTGCTAGCAAGTTTCAAAACACGGTGTATCAAAATACTTTTTGTGCTATCGTTAACACGATGATCGATCGAGTGACTTAGTTCATTCCTCACTGTCTTAATCGAATTTAACTTTTTTTTTTATCTTTTCTTTACAGATGGCTTCAGAAGAAAACGATAGCTTAAAGGCTTTTTACCGCACGTTTTTATCCACGTTTTTCAGTTACATTAGCTCTTTGGTGATCATGAAACGTGTAAAATTTATTACGTTGTAGGTAGAGGAATAAACACGAATTTGCCTGAAAAGTTGATTATTGTTATAGTTATGTTTTTATAGGATCACAGTTGAACGTTGTTATAATAGTTAGTAACAAAGTGTCATTCCACTTGATAGTTTTGCAAAGATATACAATGTTCTGTTTTTTTATGCAGATTTGTGCAAGTAATCATTGAAACCGCCGAAACTCCCCAAAACAAACAATTTCAGCAAACTAGTTACGTCGTTTTATCTGCTCTCTTGTAACTATGGCATTTAGCACTTGACTACAAATAATAGAAAGCGCATAGCTTATTTAATGTTCAATCATGCCATAAGTGAAGCCAAAATGGCGTGGCATTTTGAAAACCACGGGGAAGGGTTCGAGGATGAAGCGTTATTAGGGACCTTGCGTAGGGACGACGAGAACGCCGACGTCAACGTCAGGAGCCTGGGGCGAAAGGTTGCCGGTTTCGTTGCCGTTGTCGAATTTTAGACCTTGCGATCGACCGTTTGCTAGTGTGTGGCTCACAGCTTAAATGTTATTGATAATGAAGAACTTGCATTTCTTTATGATTTCAACAAACCTAGGAATCCCGAAACTCCTAAATCGTACAGTCAATTCCCTGGCGTTCTCTATAACGACAAAATGACTGTTTTGACGTTCGGCCCGAACGAGACAACGTCACCAAAGCAAGGTTGATGTTTGTGCGCATGCTCAATGCGGGATTTTCTCTGCTTAACGTCGGCGTCGACGTTCTTGTCGCCTCTACGTAAGGTCCTTATTAGGAAGCTTTAGGCCTGGGACAAAGGTCGAATTTTTCATGAGTCGAATTAAATTGAGCAATTAAGTGCATGATAAGTTCGTCGTCTGCCCCAATTAAGATTCTATCGACTGTCACGTTTTATCCGTCTGCTTGAGACGGATAGAACGTGTTCTATTTGGCTCGTCTGGGTTATGGTAACGACAAACAACCAGATGCAACTAAAAACTTGGTGGACCTTGATCCCAGGGGGTGAGGCCGGGTACTCCCATACTTAAGCTTTACAAGGTCGACACGCTTCCCTTCCGGGTATATTTTTTCGAACGTCTGATCATGAATGCATGTCCTATCAATGCCCAAATTGTTTTAACAGGGTATCCATTTCACTCATTTAGCCATCGTAAGCAGGGCAACTGTTCTAAATTTTGAACCGGTTTTGTGAGCTATGCCGTGCTGACAAGACCAAATAAGGCCGAAACAGCTGTTCACATACTGTTCAGCATACTGGTCTAGTTCCTTCTGACCCGTGAGGCCTTAATTAGCTCTTTTAATGGCTGTCTCTGTACTAGCACGTTTGTGAAACACTTCACGGTATTAGTTCTGATACATGTATCGTTGCGCTATAATTGAAACCCCAAGCAAAACAAAAATCTTTCAGTTCAATGTCACGTACGCAAGTGTGTTTACCTTTATCTTTTGACAGAGAAGACATCTGTGATTAAAGCGATTTAGGGAAAAAGAACAAATTAAATTTTAAAGCAACATCTTTGAAATCCTCACTTGCAAAATACTTGGGTGTTTAAACTGAACCAGCCTACACAGGCCTCCTGATCTGATCTTTCCAAGATACGGTATTCGATAAACTTTACATTATGGAGAGTTATACGTTTACATTGCTAATGGAAAGATCAGTAAGGTTACAGATCAGATATATCTGTCTCTAGAGCGCAGTCCTCTCTCGTCAGGCGTAAAAGTATGAGTTCGCAATTCTTAATTAGTAGTTACATAACTTTTACTTCAAAAAACCAAACAGGCTTATATTGTGAACAACGTGACTTCGAGCACACACAATTGGTGTAGCAGAATCGACACAGAAACATTTTTAAAGAAACCCGTTTGTGCCAAATATTTTTTAATATTTTAGTATTATTTCTTTTTTTGGTAATTCCTTGCATATCAAGTCAAAAGGTTGATTGCCAAGAGTTACTGCTAAGAAGGATTTAGTTCCATCATTTTATTGTGTATTGGCTAACAATTGGGCTATTTCAGTATTTGAATATTGTTTATACTTCAAACTAGTACTTAACTAGAACACATTTTGCATACACAAGGAAAACGTTTAACATTTTAAAAAGGAAGTTCCATTAAATACTGTATCCTATATTGGCTGACATCTACATTCTTCGTTTCAGGCCTGACGCCGGACGCAACCTCCGGCTGCTTGACATTTCACGTCCGGTAATTTGCAAACGAAATAATTTTTTCCCCCTTGAAGTTCTTGAATTTTCCGTGTGCTGTACCGCTGCATCCACTACTTTCAAATGCTAACAAAAACTGATCACAATCTCAAACTAGAACCAATTTTGCATTCACAAGAAAAGACGTTTAGTAGACAATGCGAATAGGTTTAATATTTTAATTCGTTTCCCGAGATTGAGACTTCTATAAAGCTTATTCTTCAAAACGACAACCTTGTGACGTGTTGCAAGACTAGCAGAGACAAAAATATTGAACCATAACATGCTGTAACTCTTAGAGCTTATACGTGTTTCCTTAACTGAATCTCTTCTCGAACTTGGGAGATTATTTCTAATATCTACACTACTTTTTTCAGTACTTGAATATTGCAAACCATCTAAAACTAGAACCAGTTTTGCATGCACAAGAAAGGCGTTTAATAGGTAATGCGAATATACGTTTAATGTTTAATGTCGTTTGGCGAGACATGCAACCTTATGAAATGTTGTAAGCTAAGCAGAGACAAAGAAATTATCCACGACATAACTCTCAGAGCTTATATTTGAACTCTTCTGGCGGTAATTGAATACCTTTCATACAAATTTTTCGGAAAAGACCTAGCACGAGAACTTCATTCTTCAAGTGTTTCAAAGTTTTTTAACAACGCAGAATTATTCTTACTATTGGCCGATTTTAGGCTGAAATTATTCTTATGAACATTATTAGTTTCTTAGTTATCGCTAATAGTAATAAGTTTAGCCCAAGTAGTTTGAACAGTACTGTACTTGTTACATATTCCGTTTGCTGATATGTCATTGTCATTGGCATGGAGTGGTCATGAATTGTATGGACTTGCAATACATGTCTGCAATTCAGTAACACATCTTTTTTTCAACTGACATGCAAAATTATTCTCTTAACAAAACCCGAGCCTCAGTATTATTCTTCAAACATTCTTAAAATTAATCCAACTTCAGCCTAAATATTCTTATATAGGCACTCTGTTTGCATTCACTTAACTTTATACTTAACTTAATTAACTGGCTTCGGGTAAACAATATTCTAAACAAATCGAAAACTTGGAAAAAAATTATAACTTAAAACAAGGAAACGCAAACCGATATATAAAACCATCGTAGAAGATACATTTGAAAAAAGAAAAGCAGCTTAAAAAAAGCCAGAAACCAATCCAAGAAAAAAAACTCTGCCTTTCGTAACAGAGTTTAATTCTGTAGTACCAGTCATAAAACAAATACCGTCTAAGAACTGAAGATTTATGGCGAAAACCAATATCTATTGAATTAAGATCTTCCAAAGAAGAACAAATTACACCGTACTTGAACGGAAAAACTTTGCATATTAAAGCTAAACTTTAAACACTGCGTAACCACAAAGAACAGCAAACCAGAGAAGCAAACTAAAAAGATTGAAATAATGTAAGTGAAGCCGTGTCTGTCACCCCATCATGTCATTATGGAAGAATTGGAGAAGAGTTTGAAATTATTCCATAGAAATGATAGTCCAGTCCAAGTTTTACCGGAAGCCAGTCAGTCTCGCTTCTTCATGAATTAATTTATATTGTAGGCGCAATACAATGGTGAATAGGTCAGCAGTTGGTTAGAATACGCTGTTAATGTTCTTGTTGCGCGATAACGCCATTAACACCCGCCGTTTCCTGAATGAGCACACTACTCAAAACAAGTGGCAAAAGTTTGAAATACAGCAATATCGCGCTAACACGACGTTATGGGTTTCGCCGCGATAACGTTTTTGCTTACAGGGGCTCCAATTTGTGTGCTGATAGGCAGAGAAGGATGGCTTGTTACGAGTGGAGTGACAACTCTTTTGTCAGCTTTAATGGAAATAATTGCTCCGTATCACTTCCTTCGAAATGAGGTTGGTCACGAAACTATATCATACTGTCCTAGGAAATATCTTGTTATAAAGAGACACACTGTTTAATATTTCTAATTCAGTTTTTAGTACTTAGGGGATAAAAATGTTTCGAGCCTTTTTGAAACAACCCCGAATGTAGCTACACGGAAGCTGAGTTGCTTACAGTCAGATATCAAAACCAACGTTTAGAGGTTGCCAACAACAAACTTTACTTCAATCTTTTTCAGCAGACCCCTTCACGGCTTTTACAAAAATTTGGTTAGATCCATCGCTACTGGTTGAAATAGAGCTTTAGACTGATTAGTGTATCCGCCGAGTTTGGGGTCGTTTTGTAAAAATGTTGTGATGATATAGGTATACAGCAAGTTCAAGCCCCCAACAAATGAATTGGACAAACGGTCTATAAAACGTAACAACTTCACGGAATGGATTTTCGCGAGTTTTTGGCTTACCACCATGAAAAATGGTAGATATCGTAATCTTTAGGAGCACTTTCCACTGATATTAATTCACTGTGTTTATTAGAATTCTGTATGCGTGACGTAAAGCGTAAGAGGAACTATCAGAGGTCAGCCCAAATGGAAACAAATAAGTCAAAATATTCATGCATGAAGTATAGTGTTTTAAGTGATTGCGTCATGCAACCCAAAGTGCATTTATTTGCTGTTCTTCCCTGGACTGGTTGTCGTAGTTGCGTATGGCGCGTATAAGCGTATAAGCGTGACAAAGTACATGTACAAGTCTTTACTTATATGGTCCGACCATCTTTTAAGGTTCAAGCCTTTTGTTCCGATCGGTCAAACAAGAACAAAATCGAGGTGATTTAAGTAGTAAAGAAATGTATAAAATATGTAAAACTTTGTGCAAATCTTGAAAATATAATTTACCCTTTACAGTTGGGAGGAAGGGATGGGGGAATCGTGCCACTTTAAGTTTGAAACTCTGTAACTTTCACATTATTTTATAAAACAACAACAAGTTTTCGGATTTTTGCTAAAATTTATTTGGCAACGTATTGGCTTTAATGACTTGAAGTCAAGTATTTGTGAGTTGCCATGGTAACAGGATTTTGGTTGACAGTTTTTTTCAGTTTTTGATTCACCGTAGTTCTTATTCTATCTTCACTCTATTTTCCTTAAATCATCTTAAGTCGCCTTAAGTCGCCTTATTAAAGTCGTAATAAGTTGCTCTAAATTGCGGCGACTTAAGGAGATTAGGTAGACCTATTGGAGCTTAAAACAACCATTTTTTTTCCTGTTGAAAATCTAAACAGCAGTTTATTATTCATTTTAACCGTAAACCTACCGTTAGAAAAAAAAATGGGTCCTGAGTTTTACCTATAAACCGGATTAAAGTTACCCTGCATCGGACCAGCCCTGGATTGTTATTGGTGACATATATTTATGAAGCTTAAACAAGGCCTAGTTTTGAGTTGTCTTTGTAGTTCCATGAGAGCATTATTACAACTGCCATGGACCAGTTGTTGTCATTCGTGGGCGCCATTAGGCTCGCAAACGGACTGATGCTTGTGAGGAGTTGGAAATCTAAAGATGAGTCTGTCAAAAGGGCCGCCTTGCTTTCACAAGCTTTTGTAAGTTACGTTGAGGTTGATACGGATCTAGAGGTCTATAGTTTTATTTGTGTCCTTTGATCTCATTCCAAGTTTTGGCGTTAAACTGGTATGCTTCAATATAATCCTAGATCACAAAATCCTCGATAAGGGGGTCACCCCCCCTGATTTTTTTGGCTTTAAATTTTTGCTGCTTGACCGTTTACAAAAAGTATTTGTGACGACCTAGCAACAAGTCACATGACCTATGTGTCAATTTTCAGTTTTTTTTAACTTTTTGCTAAACATTGACTGATATTCTGAAATATTTACTAATGAATCTAACCATTTTTTGTACAGTAGATTTCAATCCTTAAATGCCGTTCCCCTGTCATTTTCAGTTTTATATATAGTTTAAACTGGAACAAAATTTTAAAAAAAACTTAAAAAAAACCAAGATTGCGGACAAAGAAACCAAACACAGACAACGTGCATGACTTTGCTTAATTGAAACTAAAAAAAGAAATGGATCATATATGCTAAACATCGCGTCAATCGGATGCGGATTATG
>JAOBAT010129376.1:1383-12553 GCA_026413305.1 Hydrozoanthus tunicans
AGAACAAACAAACCCGACACAAGCCGGGCAATCTCAATCCAGTGCAAAGCCAACGGGAAACGAGTACACGACACCCCAACCACATGGTAGGTGCTTTAACCACTGAGCTACCGAGGGAAATACAGTAGAAGAGAGAGAACAAACAAACCCGACACAAGCCGGGCAATCTCAATCCAGTGCAAAGCCAACGGGAAACGAGTACACGACACCCCGACCACATAGTAGGTGCTTTAACCACTGAGCTACCGAGGGAACTGCAGTAGCAGAGAGAGAACGAACCGACCAATGGAAAGCCGGGCAATTCGCCCACACTCTTCTCGGAAACAAGAATTTCTCTTTCCCGTCGTCGCACCACATGATCCATCGGACATGTTACACGAACATTGATGTAATAAATGGAAATATCTGCGTGTTTCGATCAATGCGATCATCTTCAGAGAGGTTCATCAATCTCTGGCATTCTGTAATGAACCAAAGGCAAGTGTAAGAGAAACCGTGAAAGAAAAACACCAACTGCCCCATGCGCGCGGGAAGACAAACCTAACCAACAGTTTTTTGTCTTTGTGCTCTTTCGCTTTCCAGTATGGCGAATTTTAGAACAACAATTTCCTCAAAGGGTAAATTTAAAATTCAAATTCAAAGATAGGCGCATTGCCGGGGTTGTCTCACAGCCAGAACGACTCTGATCACACACAAAAAAGATTCTTCCAGTACTTTATTTCATGTATGTAACCAGTTACATTTTTCAAATTATTGTGAGTTTATCTTTTAATTCATTGTTATCAACTATTAAATAATCAGTTATCTATTTTTTTACTTGAACTTGCCTAAAAGCTTTTGTGATGGCCTCAAGGAGTGTTTACAAAACGAATTGGTCAGTAAATTACAGCTTTAATTCAAGTTCAATTAGTTAACATTATCTTCTCTTTTTTTGTTAGCTATTTGTTGGTTCTACAACTATTAGCGTACTATCAGCAAATCTAACTTTTTGACTACCCCAACAAAACTAGAGTATATATAAAAAAAACTTTAAAGTACAAAAATAAGCACACAATTTGCATTTGGTAAAAATATATTTCGCTACAAAATATTCATTAATGATGATTCATCATACTTGAGTTGATTCAACGTCTTTGGCACGTACCGCGCCGTCAACAAGACCTCATAATCAGTTACTTTGCCTTTTTAAATGTATTTTATCTTTATATTATATTCATGCCTCCTTCACTTTCGTTGGACTTAAACGATGTTACTAGCCCGAAAGGGTTTTCAAAGATCAATGCATCGACGTACATAGTGTTTTGAAAACCCAGTTACATAATTCCACTATTCTGTGACCACAATTAACTAGCGGTCCTGCTATGCAGATCAGTTGCTAGTGGTTGCATGACTCTATTGCCTAGATACTTGTACCTAGACTACGTATTGAATTGTTTCTTAATGAAAAATCGAGACAGGGCCCGCAGAAGCTCTTAGTGATTGGGGGAGCAGGGAGATTCATTAGCGAGCGCTGATGGCGCGAGCCTCCAGGGGAAGCGGAGCAAAATTTTTGGCAAACAAGCCGAAATACTGCGGGTATTTTGAAGAATTTTAAATGGCCAGATTTTATAATTTTTGGCGCGATTGCCAACCATTTCCAGACTTTAAATATTTTCGAATGTAAACAAAAAGAAAAAATTGTTCTTAGTATGAGAATTGGGGAATAGGGAAGGGGGTGGGTGGGATGAGCTGCTCTCCGGTCCCCCTACGACGCGTTCTCTCCGCATGAACCACAGTTCTAACATGATCAGTTGGTTGTCATCGAAACCACTCCACGAAGTTGCCACGTTTTCAAACACTTTACGAAACTTCTGAGAAACAGCGACATACGCACTTTTCGCAAAGAAACAGATCTTTGGATAACAAAGCGATATTCATAGAACTGTTTGAGGCTTCACGACATTTTTAAATGAAATGTTCCATGTTTTTAGTTGTAAGGAGGCAGACAATTTTTCGACTGACAATGGAGAAAACTACCGCAACTTCATTAAACTGAGAAGACTGCTAGTCCTGTTTTGTTAAATCGTCGAAAGTGATATTTTTTGTGATATTACCTGTTAGATTTCTATGGTATGTTTGAATTGCATAGTATTTACAAATGTGACAATTATAAATCAGTATATAATTTCTAGTATCTTTTTAGTTATGTACATTTTTATATACAAAATTATAAAAACTTTGTTTAGAAAAGCTAAGTAAAAACTGCTTTGCAGCCGAAGCTAAAATGCCTTTACGCTACAAGTATCGAATGAAGGAAGGGCAGGCTTTGGCTTGTTTGACAGCTAAATAACACCGCGTACACTTGTCGAGACAACGTGACGCGGTGATAAACCCTTTCAGTCCCAACTGTATTTGTAAATTCTCCCAACTAGAGCCCATACTTTTCATTGAAAAAGTTTGGGAGAATTTAACTTTTAATATTTAGTAGTTTGCTTTCGTTGATTAAGTCATTTTTTCATTACCAATTGTCTTGTTTTTCATGTGTTGTGTAAGGAAGATGTTGATATCTGACTGGGACTGAAGGGGTTGACTATAAGATCTAAGACCACTATACTAGGTAACTAATTTCCTATTTCTGCCTTTGAACCTGTCACATGGCCGCGTCGGTGAGAAGAAGAGAGTTAATAGACGGAAGGGTTTCGTTGTCGTCCACACAATCGACTTTCTCCAACTCTCCATTAAACAGCTTGTGTACAGCCATGTCAATCAGCTCGTCCTGACCAATCATATGCTCGTTAGCACTGTCGCAATCAGCGCCCAGTTCCCCCGCAGCTTCGGGGTAAACTGCGTTGCAATCTATCATAGATCCGTGGCCACCTGGGTTATTGACTTCGACTACATTACGGGCGTGCTGGGTGACAGGAATGTAATAGGAATGCGCCGAAGAGTACGTGGTAACGGGGCTCTGTTCTGTTGTTATAAGGCAGCTGTATGGAAACTGCTGGTGTGTGGACGAGTTCATAGCAACACGACCGTAGTTATCATTTACAGTGTAAGTCTGCAATTCAGATTTAGAGAGGAAAAAAATTAGTATTTTGTCATTGTAAATGGGTGATTGCGTTCTCCCGCCTTTGTAGAACTAATCCTAAATGGCGATTTTCCTTGTGCGTCAAGTGTTCGCATGCATGCCGCGAGTAATCTCAATTTTGTTGTGAAATTCTGTTGTGAAATTATCGAGAAAAGAACGGTTAACATAGAAAGAAATCGACAATCGAAGCACACGCACGCTGTAAGCTATAATATGCACGAGCAGCCGTTTTGCATGTTTCGGCTAGATATTCATTTACACAATAAATCTATTAGTTTTGATGTTGAAAATGAGCGTTGCACAGAGAGACTCGCTAGAGTGAAACATGTCGAAAGCAACTCACTTTTCTTATCTGTGATAACTTTTAGCTAGAACAAGCAACGGCTTTGATGGTGACGATTCATATGATAACAGTGAAAAAAGACAATCTTAGATACTCTCATACGTGCTCTAGTTTTGAGTCAAAATCCACAAAATCAACAAAAAGAGCACTGACAGAGTATCATCGATCACGTGATCCCGACAGAGTATCACATGATCCTGCTGCACGCACCTGCCGGTTATGGTAAGTGTATTCTTTAGTCTCCCGTCTTGAATTTGAGTGAACAAATCCCCCAAGGCCACAATTCGTGAAGTGTTGCTCAACTAATCTATCTATGTCGTCAGAGGATGGATTTGCTTCACCACTGGATGAGTACAAGCATGACTGCCTCACTTTCGTGTCCTCTTTGTCTGAAAGGCATGAGTAGGACACGTGAACAAGACCATTTCTGTTGGTTCCAAGTGAAACCGCTGGGGATACGGGGGGAGTGAGTACGGGCGCAGTCATGCCGTTGTGAACAGGAAAGAAGACATCTTTAGGAGAGGGCATCATGAAGGTGGCGGACTCAACTGGGGTGGGTGGAAAATCACTCGTTATGGATGTTCCAAAACCGTTGGCACAACCCTGGTGAGAAAGCTTCCGTGGACGAGGCTTGTGTCCATTCACGCGATCCGGAGAATCGCGAGACTTCGATTTCTTTTGTCTTGTGAAAGATTCCTTCGAAGGTGAAATTTCTTCTAGTTCTTTTTTTCGCGACTTTCCATTTTCCATGACATTCTCGGGCACAGTGAACTTCGTTCTTCGGACAACTGTTTGAATTCTTAACGGGGAATTGTTTTTGTCGATTCCTTCACCTACAAGGAGAATTGAAAAACATTTAAGGTCAATAAACAAAAGGCAAATGACATTGATTCACACCTAATCAGATGGATTTGAAAAGGAATGCCTCGCCCTAGTGTTTAGGTACCACTGAATTACTCCACCTGTAGTGAACTTAAACAAAAATTCTACCCCGGCGAATGTTTAAGCAGCACAATTAATGTTATACCTACTGGAAGGGCTTGAAGAGAGAATGCCCCTTCCTTTCCCGATCAAAGTGTAATACTAGGATTGAATCACATCTAATTAACCCCACCAGTGTTAAGAAACATTGAGTTATACCGGTTAGGACTGCCTATCTGTAGAACAAAAACTGTTTCAGGCTATCCTTGTGTACGAGAAGCACTGAGTAACACCGACTTCGGTAGGCTGGAACAAAGGTTACCTCACGCTTCCCTTAGGTACACGAGACACTGACCATGACCTTGTGCAAGACTCTAACAAGGAACAGGCGAGTGAAAGAGTTGTACTCACCCATTTTCAAGTGTCGGTCAAGAAGTTCCTGCAGTTTTTCTTCCATCTCGTTGTAGAATCTCGTCTCGATGACCAACAACATGTATTCATCCAGCAACATTCGGATCAAATGGAACGAACCTGTCAAAAATTGAAACAACATTTACCAATTGTTCTGTATAAACAATTAAATGGGGTTGTTATGATTGAGAAAAGAGCTAAGTTAAGTATTTTTCTACCGAAACAGAAGATCAGCTTTTTATTTCTGATGGAAGAATGATGGGTAAGATGAAGGAAAGACCAAATGACGGTTATAGGAAAACTCTGATATTATCTAGTGATTTACAGTCTCATACAGCGACAATATCGTCTACAAAGTGTCAAGTATTCACGTATTCTAGAACGCTTTGAAATTATCTTGCATTACAATCTGTTTTTAAGGCTCTTCACTTTGTCTGTGTTGTGAACCGTTTCAGAAAAACAGTTAAAACCTTTAGTCTGTGTTAAATTTCGAGGGACTATGGTTAAATCTGCATGGGAACCCATTGTAGGGACCGTGCGTGGACTGAGACTAGTTATTGTGACCTGGCCTGGCCTGGTTACATTGTTGTAAAGATTTGTGGTCGAGAGTTTTTTGCTTTGACAGTCTAAGTCTTGAGTTATGTGAAAATACAGTTTTTTATTCGTAGTTAAGAACAAGTTCTGTAGCCCGTCAAGAACGAATATTTGTCATTTAAAACAAAGTTTGTCGCCGCCATAAGTCTGTGGCGAAGAAGCATTTTGACAGATGGCTTCTTAAAGAAGATAAAAAGCTGTTATCAACATTTTTCAGGGCAGAACCGCACCTGGACAGCCAATCTTTTTATTGATAAAACTAAAACATAAAAAACGAACACCAGAGATTTACAAACCGAAACACTGCGACGCGTTGAGAGTCAAGTTGTGCATAAGACGAGCTCCGAGAAACGACCAGCGTAACAGAAACTCTTGTGCTCTCGTTTTAAACTCTACACCATTATCTTCGCATTGCTGAAAGAACATCAAAAAGGTAAACATCTCGGTTAGCATTAATGGTTCATTGAAAATAGGCTATTAAAAGACTTAGCTGACGTAATGTTTACAAACAAACCTTTTCAAATCTAACACCTTCTGGACTTGAAACGTAGAAGCCTTTGTTTCAAGCCACCAATCGAACAATAGCTGAATCACTTGCTGAAACCCTTCTATTAGAGATACACCTGTAAAGCTTTGCTACTTTTAACCATACAGTTAAACTATCTTCGGGAAAGAAAAACCAGCAAAAAGCGGTTTACAGAAACCCAGGAAGAACTACAGTATTCGTTCATGACCCCCCCCCCCCCTTGCCTAAACCTTGACATACCCTGGTATCAGATGAAACTACATTTTCACACTACCCCAAGGAGAAATTTTTTCCAGAAAACGAGAATGACCACCAATCACCTGCTACTTAGAACGAGATGCAAGGATGCTAAAAGTAACTCAGTACCTTGAAAACTCGTCTTTCAACAATGTTATCAAGCCACTCCACGTACGACTCGATCGGAGAATGTTCCAGTAACAATTCCTTGAACTCTGTTAGGACTTCAAAGAGAGACGAAATTTCGATCATTAGCAGGGCTTTGCAGGCAAGCCGCAGTGGGGAGCTAAGATATATCTTAAGAGTTAAACTAGGCAAAGCTCAAGTACGTTTTTGAAAAGCGACTCTCTAGCGTGGATGGGGGAAGGGGGGGGGGGTAGGGGAGGATAGTGGGGGATGGGGTTGAAGGGCGTTTAAGACGTTTCAATTTCAGGAAGTGGACAAATCTAATACTGCAAGTATTTTGATATTAATAACAAAATCTTTCGAGAGGGCGTTTATTTGGAAAACGTGTTTTACTCTACTAAGGCTTGGTTTGTATGATCATGTGTTAAAAGGTTGTCCCTTCTAACCGGAACACCTTGACCTACAGTTTTTATGACGTTTTAATCCCGGAAAACTCTTGGAGAAGAGACTTGGAGGCGGATGCCAAGCAGAACGGCTACTCCTGGAGGGAGCTCGAGCGGATCGCCCTGGACAGAGGACGATGGCGGGCAGTAGTAGATGGCCTCAAAGGCCTAAGCAAGTAAGTAAGTAATCCCGGAACAACTTTGCCATTCGCTGAAATGAAGTTATATGGCCTTGGGCGAGTCGACCGTGGGAAATAACTCACAACGCATAAACACTACATTTAAATGATTTCCAGACTCGAGTTCTCCCGGGAAGAAGGGGCAAACTCTTTATATCGAGAAATATGTCGCTTCGGGTAGCCTAGTTGTCCCTTGTACCCGAGACAAGCCTTCTAAGTTGGACACAATGTAAACGGTTAGCTGTTCTTTAAAAGAATAGTAAAAAATTGGTGTCGCCCTTAGTTGCTCTCTAAAGTGAGAAACTCTTTCGTCCCTGGGGAGCTTTCCCCATATAAACAGAACCCAAGTTAGTCAGTATGAAAAAGACCACAATGGTAGTCTGTTGTTCAACTTACACTCTCGGTCAAAGTCCATATCCTGGTCATTCTCACTCTTCGTGTAGAGGGAGTCAGTTCCAAAAACACTTTTATCAACTTTGTCCAGATCGTTTAGCATCTGATCAACTATTTCCTGATTTGACAAAACAGGCCGCGAAGTCTGTGCACAAGAAGAAGTGAAATGATTCATTCCAGTTTCACGTTAACAAAACAGGAAAAACAAAACTATTTTTACTTCTTAGTCAAATATACTACAGAGCTGAACATGTTTCTGCAAAAAATAAGTGAAAAAATGCAGCGATAGCTTTACCTGTGCTAGGTGAAGAAACGAAGTTTGCCGTCTAAGGGACTGGACGAAGCGTCTTACAACTGCAACACGAAGATAAAAGGTTTAAAAAACAATGCTTGTAAATGGTATCACAAAGAGTAGAACAAAGAACAAAAATGTGTGACAAGATTGATTTACCGTTATGCAGACGAATATATAAACGATTCGATCAAAATAGGTTGAAAAACAAATAGAAAAACGTGTGGGTGAACGGGTAGGTTTTGGGTGGGTGTTAGGTGGATGAAGAGATGGGTGGATGGGTGTATGGATGAGGGGATGGACGTGTGTGGATGGATGAATTGATGGATATAAAAGTAGGGATTGATGGATTGATGGATGCATGAATGGATAGGTGGAGGGAGGGATAGATGAACGGATGAATGTAGGGATTGATGGATGGATGGGTGGAGGGAGGGATAGATGAACGGATGAATGAGTGAAAGAAGGTATATGGGCGGGTGGAAAGGTGTGGGGATGGATGGGTGTATAAATGGCTAGGTGGAGGGAAGAGAAAAATAGGGATGGATGGGGGGTTGGAGGTGTGGATGGACGGATACATGTATAAATCGATAGACGGACGATCAAATACTTGATATACAAGCTAACAAATAACCAATCAACTATTTATTTAGATTTACCCCAAAAACTATAGCAATGGGATACATCTAGGTCTGCACTGACCCGTATGAGAAACTTCAATACAAAGTCTCAACACATTGCCGTCATTGTCTACTTGGCTACAATATGCACTTAAAACTGTGCAGCTACAAATAGTCCAAATGTCAGCAGAAATATTCAGCATCAAAATTGAGCGAGTGTTTGATACCTTGAAGCTTGCCCAGTCTTAAATATTCCGGCAGCTGCTCTGTGGCGGCTGATATCCAGTTCTCCAACTGACGTGCAAATGTTCTAATGTCGGCCAGCAAGCTTGAAATAAACAGGTTAATGTATTACATAAGGCAAAAAGTTTTATACATTTGAAACTATAAGTTTTTGACAAAAAGTAGTCATCCGACATGGGTGGAGAAAAATGGTTGTTTCTCGTGTCGGCCATTAAATTTTGTTACATAGTATGTTCCCGATTTGTTTAAGCGCTGGTATATCCAAATATGGGGGTGAATTTCCCGTTAAAAGTCTGCACTTCATCGAACGCGCAATTTTTACATAACGAGACGTAAATGGCAAATACCACAAACTAGCGAGAAAAAACCGAGAACAATTTTAGGCTGAAATTGACCTCAAAAGAAGAACATTGAAGTTGAACAACACTTTACTGGTTCTAAAAATGTATTTAACTGTTACATATGTGCACCCTTTACGTTGCACGTTCATTGTTACTGTACACAAGAACTAATATGAGTATGCCGAGTGTTTTTGCTATTTTGCACAACATGGTTTAATGACCTACCCGTCCGGAACATCTTGCATTGTTGAAGGCACTAAAACATCCATAAGAACCTTGGAAAGAAGTCAAATTAATTCCATTATACCAGGAACTAGCAAATTCCTCTTAGAAAGAGTTCGCCGAAGGGGAGAGAAGTTAAGCCTTCAGATTAAAGAGATTGGGAAGAATGACTTTGTATGGTCCAACCCGCCTGTGCAGGTATACTATCAGACCATTGAAATTTGGTTCGTATTGGCAGGGGGTCACATTTTATCAAAAAGCTTAGTGTTAAATCAAGATGCCGTTTAAACACGAAAACGATATATTCAATGCATCAGTAAATCGTTAAATAGACAAAAATTGCAACAGTCGTTGTTTATTGACCTTAAACAAAGAAACTGCCAAATGAGAAAGCATATATTTTTGACCCATTGGTAAGGGACAAACTTGGAAAATATTTGGAAAATAATCGAAACGAATAGGAACATTTTGGTTTGAAATATTCCGCTTCATTCCCCGAGACTGTTCTTGTACTAAAGACTTACTAGCTTCTTTGAGTGACAACATTGTAGTGTATATGAAGTGAAAAACTTTATTACTTCAGTGGAAAGACTGTGCCGTGAATAGCAGTGAAAAACCTTTGTCAAAATCTTTTATGTTTTTTCAATTCATAAAGGATACTTTCATCAGAAAAACTGATATTAGGTTTCGAAATGTTCTCGATTATATTGTTAATGTAGCGGTCGGAATAACTTTCGTTTTCAGCAAGCTCAACGCTTAACCTTCAACTCAACGCTTAACACTAAAAGTGGTCGTAGTATAACGGAAACAAAGTCATCTGACGAGATTTTAAAGTGTCCATAGAAACTCCAATGAAAGCCAACACAAAATCAGAGGAAATAAAACATAAGGGGAGCATCTGACAAAGATGACGCAGTGTAATTAATCAAGTTCTACCTTGTAAAGAATTGAATCACAGACGCATACAACATCCGGGACTGCTTCTGTCTCCATCAGTGGTTTCAGATGGTCCGGCATGCCTTGCCAGAAATGAAACAGAAAGTTCTTGATCTGATGAAACAAAAAGACGTCGGTCAACAGACGATCATCTCCTGCATCACTGTGCTCTCTCAGTAATCCAGCCATTACAAAATAAAAACGTAACTTTAACGTGCACAAATTACCATAGCGCCAGGAAGATTGTTTCAAGGTGATTTCTAATGTCGGAGACATAATCGAAAAAGTTCGATGGTGAAGATTTCATGTCCTGGGAAGGCATCACCTAACCAGCGTAAAAACCATAATACTAAGGATGGTTTGAAGTCACGGATCTCATCAAAAACACTCGTTCAGCCAAATTCGTGTAAATAAATTTCTAAAAGAGCCAATCAATCGCTAAGTGATATGCGGCCGTATTGCACTCAAATAGCACGCTCGTGTGACGTCACAACATAAGAGCGTCAAGTTAAAGGTGTGAGAATCAAGCACAGTGCGTTCATATATGCTTTTTGATTTTCTTCGCTTTTTTGCTACACATAAACTCTTACAATATTTTAACTAGACAAAAACACAAGTAATTCTCTTGTTGTGACGTTACAGGCTTAAAACGGTTTTACATCGCAAGCGCTGACGTGACGTAGCTCTAAGCAACCGATTTGTAGCTTTGTAACTTGTTTATAAAATTGTCAATAGACGTATTGCTATAAAATTAGTTTTTTTGAATCCCAGAGCTGGAGTTGCCTCAGCTAAATATAGACACTTTGAACCAATCAGGGCAGAAACCGGAATAAAACTTTCAACAAAAGTATTCTATCTTATTCAATTAACTAGTAACCCTTTGTGTCCTACCTCTTCAAAATTAGCGTTGATAGCTGTGTCCAACACACATTGGCAATGTGTTTTGTACATTATCACAAACGTCTCCACCTGAAAGAAATGCAGAATACCAATGGAGAATTAAGTAAGTAAGTCAGTCAGTCAGTCAGTCAGTCAGTCAGTCAGTAAGTTAGTAAGTAAGTAAGTAAGTACATAAGTAAGTACATAAATAAGTAAGAAAGTAAGTAAGTAATTAAGTAAGTACCTAAGTAAGTAATAAAGTAAGTAAGTAAATAAGTAAGTAAGTAAGTACATAAGTAAGTAAGTAAGTAAGTAAGTAGGTAAGTAAGTAAGTAAGTAAGTAAGTAAGAAAGTAAGTAAGTAAGTAAGTAAGTAAGTAAGTAAGTAAGTAAGTAAG
>JAOBAT010129387.1:0-12553 GCA_026413305.1 Hydrozoanthus tunicans
AGAACTATAATAGTTCTAAAATAAACTGTCTAGTGTTGAGAATTAATAAAAATAACTATTGTTACTGTGAGGTGAGTTTACGTTATATTGACAAATTATGCTGATAGTTTGATGGACCCAATTAAATTTAATATTCTCATCACTAATCAGTGTTTTAAAACTAATTATAACTCATAGATGTATTTCTCTTTTAGTTTTACTCTGTAAATAAGTAAAATTTAGAAATGCTGTTAATAGGGTTATTAAAAGGCTAAAGGTGTGAGAAATCACCACTTAGGCCCCTGATCATGGGGATAAAGGGCTAAAACCATTTTTTTCAAACTGCTTATGATTTGAGTTTTGAAGAGCTATGTTTTAAGAAGCTGTTACAACAGTTTGACCAAGTTGATCTAAAAGCTAATAACTAAAGATGAACAAATGAGAATCAACCATTTTTACCAGATATACAATGAAGATATAAAGCAAAATTATCTTAAATTGGTAACTTTAAAATAAATAACAGTGAGTCAACCATTTTTATGGCCACTTTTTTTCTGGCCCTAGGTGACCCAGTTAATAGGGTCCCACTGTAATATTAGTAATAAGTATACTTAATAATAAAAATTCATGTGTGTAACACTAAGGAATTTTATAAAAATTGTTAAAACATGTATGCAGTACATCATGTCTACCTGCCCCTGACATTTATCAAGTTTTTACAATGAAAGGTACCATATTAATGTACATAATTTTATGCATGTATATACATATAAAAACTAGAAGTTCTCAAGTTGCAATTGATTTCAATAAGAGAAATACCTGAGATTTTTTGCTGGTTTGTTGTTTTTTATTTAATTTCTCTCAATCTTATTTATGTTTCACAAATATAATTATAGATAGGCCTTATGCATGTTGACGCCAAACTAGTCAATTTCAGCCCCAAGCCTCGTATTCAAGAAATAGGTGTGAGCATTTTGCACGTGCAAACCGTGTTCATGAAGGAATTCTTTTTATTTGTGGGCACTTTGGGATTTGATTTATTAAAGTATTCCCACTTTCATGATTTGAAAGCGAGGCTCGGGGGTGTTTGACATAAACATGCATAAGGCCTATTGTGATCCTCACCTCTCCCAGGCCTTCCAAGACTCGAAGGCCGATCAAAGCATACAAGCTCAAATTTGCAGCCAGTGGTGTAAGCAATGTTAGAATTGCTGTGCATAGAACTCCTAAGCCAAGCAGATGTTTGCCTCCAAGCCTTGCTGCTAGCCACCCACCCGGTAACTGGGTGATGATGTAGCCATAAAAAAATGACCCCAAGATAATACCTACAGTATAAAAAGATGAAAGATATCATACATTTACATAATTTTGTAGTTACAAGTGTATGAAGATATAAAAAGAGAGAGTTCAACAATAACTGTATGGGATTATTGTTGTATTTATAAATTAATAATTATCATCATTGTTGTTTAGTTTAATCATGCTTAAATATTTAATAGAGAACTTTAAAATTTTAAGTTAATATACTATGCTTAAGCAAGCAATAAATCACATTTCCCATGTCTATATTTGTAATAATTATTATATATATAAACTTCTTAGTTTACAAATTTAAATAAGAGTTAGATGTTTTGAAAATTGACAAAAAACGTGAAAGTCACAAGCTGCGGGCTGCTCATGACTTTTAAGTCTTTTTTAACAATTCGACTGGTCAAAAATTCCCCTTTTGTCTATTATATATTATCTATACAGACCACACTGGAAATGTGTTCTATTACTTTTACACAAAAACCAAGATAAAGATACAAGCAAACAAAGGGTCTAGTACATAACATAAACTGTGACATTGTATGAAATTCTAAATTCTCCCATGTTATGGTTATGAAGAGATATAAGGATAATGTAGGGAGAAATTACACGAGCCCCATCAAAAGTCCCTTATACTGTTTTTACCTTAGACCAGAGCTAATTTTTTAGATTGCTTAAATCCTGCTTAGTAAATTACAAAATAATATATTTTTTTCTAGACAGTCCTGACCTCCCTGAAAACCAACTTTAGTGAGTGAAGCTTCCTGCTAAAAAAGATTTAATTATAATTATAATCATTTTATTCTGAAATCTAAATTATCCTAATGCCTGCACTAAAAGCATGTCTATGTACTGTCCTATGTACAGCTATGGTTTTCTCAACCAATCAGCAAATTTCACTGGCGTTATTTTAAGTAATCACTACAAACACTGGAACTCACCCTGAGTTTGTTCATCCCAGTTAAATTTTCCATTCTAAGATTTAATAAAAAGAAAAGAAGTAAAGCAACATTCTATTTTAACAATGCGATAGTGGTGCTGACACTGATGAATGAGTGATGAGAGTGGAATTTCTAAGCAGTTGATAAGTGGATGACTGTGTACTGATTACTCCAGTCAATTATAGATTTTATTGAAACTTTAAAAACGTTCTCTGGTTAAATTTTTTTTAAAAGACTGAGCTTTCGGCTAAATATAGATTTTATACTGGGACAACTATATACTGCATGCATGTGTATTATTAATATTAATGCATGCATGTATTTCTTGCCGCTCGATGAATACGCACAAATAAACTAAAATTAAAAATAATACATATTAGAAGCATCTAATATGAACTGATGAGTGATGCAGTGGTAAGCATAAGTCTATAATCTTGGCAGTTTCCAGCTTTCGCAATGTACGATTAAACTAAAGTTAGTAAAGATAAAGTAAAACTTTTAAATCTATACAAGAATTGTTATGTACTATTCACAACAGCCTTACGTTTTCAAGATCAGAACTTGATTGATTTCTTTTACATTCCGGGTCGACAGAATTCCCATGTTCGTTAACATAAGTCTGGTTTACCATCGCTACCAACGCTATACTCAAATTCACTCTCAAGGCATAAACGACAGCAAAACCCAACGCAGCCATTCCTGCCAGAACATGTCTGCATTGAATAGGAACGCATTTTTCTTGATTAAATACTAGCTTCTCGGAGCTTCTTCGAGGTAAGTGTTTTACTAGCGGCGTATTTTCTTCCATCTGCAATCAAATAGCCTTTACCGGACTTGTGAAAACTAATCCGTTCTGCTCACCATTTCTTAGAACTCTATAGACTACTTAGAACTCTGATGTATGCCACGGACAGCCCAGACTTAGAGTAGAGCCCACGAAAAAGCCGAACTCGCTCAAACCTGTTGCCTTTCGAGGCTGAGTCAGTTCTTCTCGTGTGCGGTCAATTTTTTTTTAAAAAAATTCGCTTTACGAGGAGGCAAACAAAACATCATTCGTGCTTGGTATTCGCATTGCTGCCTCGCAAGGCCAAAATCCGCACCGCAAACAACTGGATTTAAAAACTCTCTAATCTGGCACTCTCGTGCGCGCCGGGCTTTTAAAGGTGGCTGGAACTCAAGCGTTCGTACAAAACTAATAATTGTAATTGCGAAATAATCGTACAAACATTTTCTAAGTTTTTCCTTTATTTGGAACAACTCTAGAGCAAGATCGGGATAAAGTCTGTCGAGTACTTCCCAATATTCTGCTTTTTAATAAATTTACGAAAGTCCGCAGTAAGAGTGCACAGTTTAAAAGACCCTGGTAACATAAAAACTTAAAATTTGACTGAGGTTTAGGTAGCACGGAACGCGCGTTTGCTATATTGCTTATGCATTATTTACATTTAACGTGTAGAATAACCTGAAAATATGAAAAAATTTAAGAAAATTGCGTCAAATGTACGCGAATTATACAAACCTGGGCTGCCTACATACCCGGCTTACTCATATATGTTACTCAAATCTCATTGGTTTAGGTCTCGAACTTTCATACTCACATGTCATGTGACTTACGTGAAGTCGAATGCTCATCGCTTCCGTGCAGCACTTAATTTCTTTTTCTCGGCTTTTAATGACCAAATACGTCAAATTCTAAAGAATACAACTGGAGAAAATAACTCGTGTTTGTCTTGCGCCAAGCAAAGCACCCTCTCGATCTCAGCCAATCACGTACCTGATTAGATTTGTCCACCAGCCGGCCATTAGGACTGGGAACGACTGTCTCATCAGTTTTCAGTTTATTTGTACTCTCATGCAGTGATGAAATGCTTCTTTTCTGTCCAACGTGTGCGAACGTTTTGCTAATAGAAGAAGGAACTGGCCCTTCTTCTTTACGCTTTGCCTGTCAGACATGTCCATATATTTACAACATTACGAAAAAGGTTAGTATTTTTTGTTAGGGGTTTGGCAACACGTACTAGGCAGATCCAGTGTCAGTATAAATTGATAACATTTAAAACTTTTAAAGAATTAAATGTTAGAGCTAACGATTGCCTCAAATTAGATAACTATCACAAATCTGACAAAACCAATCAAAGAAATAAATAACTAGTCTACGTTCAAGTTTTGTGCATTTCTTAGATGACATGTTTCAGTGTGCTAAAAGTAAACATGCAAATTAGACTTATAGTTTACTTTCATTTACTTTTTACTGTTGTTATTTGTTAATTTGGCCACTTGAGATAAGATAGATTTGAAAAGTTTGTTTGTAAACATTATGTCATCTGAAATTCGTCTATATTTTGAAGGTATAAATTAAAGAAACTATTAATATTAATTATAATGACTGAACAGCCAGGCTGGTTAATATATTTAACAATTATCCCTCAAGCCCGAATGGGCTAGAAGCCAATAGCTCATGAGGCTGCAGGCCGAATGGGCTATTTGGCTGCTAGCCCATGAGGGCGAGAGGGATAATTGCTTTAGTGAAGTCATACTAGTTGGTCAAAAATAGTAAGTAAAAATCTTTTTTTGAAGCTCTAAAATTAATTTTTTAAAGTTTACGACAAATATGATTATGCGCAATCACTACTCATAGGCTATCACTTATAGCCTATGAGTAGCGTAGCCAATCAGAATGCAGCATTCATGATATACCACTAGTATGATTTTACTAATTAAAAGCACTTTATAACTAGCTGTGGAAAGTTTTGTCCAATCAGAAAGTCATTCTTGCCAGACATTGCATGTTGAACAGCTATTAATTCCCACCCAGAAGTTGAAAAGCAAAATTCTTCTAAACATCTGGTAGCAAGAAATGTGTGGATTTTAATTGCAAGGATTTTAATTCATTTTTAGAATTTTTACCTGAAGAGGTCTAAAAAATTACAACTTTAGGTACAACCGCTTCAATCTTTATCAGATTAGCTTAGTAACACTTGGCCAAGTCTTGTACAAAAAGATTTCAAGTGAATATAATTTTCCAATGCAGATATCATCCAAAATTTATCCCAAGTTAAAAGAAGTTGATGATGTTCTTGGAGGGAAGTCTGCCTGGGAAAATGTTGACTCAACTGAAGGTAGGTAGCCTGTTGGCTGTAGGCAGTTTGTCAAAACTTTGTCCCACAAAGCATTGACTTCATCAACCACATCCAACCAACAGTCAGATTTGATCACTTTTATAATAATCTGGCAAGAGACTGGGTTTAAAGTTTCGTGTTTGATAAAGAATGCTGTCGAGGAATTTGCTTCTATTTCTGGTACTTAAAGCAGTTGTTTCTTAACAGTTTCAAGTGTCAAGAAAGATGTTTAATTGAGAATCGATGGAGCAACATAAGATACTTCTAGTTCTCTGCCATTGTAAACTTTTGTTTGTTTTCATCAGGGGCCACGGAACTGGGGGGAGGGTAAAGTGAGCAATTGCCTCCCAACTTTTTTTCTGACTTGAATTAGTGTTCTAAAATTCAGGCTTTCAAGTGATCCTACTTTTCCTACTATTTCCTACTTTTTTGACCCTTCTCTTAGTAGTCCTACTTTTGTCTTGAAATTCCTACTATTTCCTACTTTTTCCTAAGTACTTTTTATATGCAGCAATTTCAACAAAGTGTGCAAAGTTGTCTCATGCAGGAATAGGGAGTAGGCGTTGCAGGTGGTCAGGGTTAAAGCCTGGACCACATGTGACAAGGAAGATTTCTTGACGAACAAATGTTCATCTGGCATGTCCAGTCTAGATGGCTCACACTCATGAATACCAGCAGTGAAACGAGTCACAGGTAGACTAGAAGCAGTTCATCAGTACTTCTTCAAAGATCTGTGCAAAAGGTTCCATTGTTAGTCCTTCTTTTAAGCCCTCAGTTGTCCTACTTTTCCTCTCGAAATCCTTCTTTTGTCCTACTTTTAAAAGAATTTTGGTCCTACCTTTCTCCTACTTTTTCACCTGGGTGTGCTTGAAAGCCTGAAAATTGTAAAGAGGGTGTATCTGACCTCAAATATTTGCCTCACACTCCTTTTTGCTTATTCATTTCAAAGAGCCCAGAACGTTTAATAACGCTAAGTATTAATACTTATGAGTAACCTAATTTTTGGTATGGTTTGTAACATGATGCATATTTTTTTTAGAACGATGCCCAAAGTGTGAGCATGACAGAGCCTACTTCATGCAGATACAAACTCGATCAGCAGATGAACCAATGACAACATTTTACAAGTGTTGCAAATGTGGAAATAGATGGAGAGAATAGAGCAACCATGAAAAACTCAACACAATTGTAAACTAACAACTTGCAAATCAGAGTTATATTTTCATGTGAACTGTCAGAGGAGTCGGGTTTACAACTTGCAAGCTGGACGAAAGCCAATTTTCCTACGACTTGCAAAACTCAAGACAAGCTTGACAAAGATTAGAAAACTCTTACTCATATGAAAAACTCAACACAATTACTAACAACTTGTAAATAAGAGTAACATTTTGACATTCCAGTTAATTTTTCCAAGCGGGAGGTCATGTAAACTGTCAGAGAGGTCAGGTAACTTGCAAGCTGGATGAAAACCAATTTTCCTACGACTTGCAAAACTGAAGACAAGCTTGACAAAGATTAAAAAACTCTTACTGATGCATCCACACAGTCAATGACCAAGTGGTTCTTTAACTGGTTACCATGCAGCGAGTAGCCACAAAAGTTATGGACTTGTTTTAACAAATGAATGCAAAATTTTCAGGAAAAGATTGTGTGATAAAATTATTTTCTGCTCAGCCACTGGGGGGATACTTCTATATTAGGGTGGTGTGGGTATGATCATTGAGTTTTTAGGGGTTAAAATTGTCAGTCCGGTATTTTTTGGGGTTGTTAAAAGAATTCAAGAGCCTTGTATTTTTTAGGATTGTCATATTTATTTACTTGCGCACTTTTATTTACTGCATATCATTTTCAGTGGAACACAAGGGGTCTTAGCACTGACCCACTAGCTTTCCAGGGAAAATTTTCAGCTTTCAATGGTATTTTTAGGGTAGTTTTAAAACTGAGAGGTATTTTTAGGATGAATAGTTTTGATTTATCCCTTGGTATTTTTAGGGTATTTGAGGGGCTTTTCCAATGGTCATCCCTACCCATTTAACTCGGCCCCCAGGTTTCTATGCAATGTTTTAGAAATGTTTGACCAATAATGTTCCTTTACCATGTCATGTGTACATCATTATGTGGTATGACTTTGCATATGGGTTGGTTGTTGTGGTGCTGCCACAGGTAGCCCATGCTCTGGTTATAATACTAGAACAACCTCAGAATTCCAAAAGCAAATGCATTCGAAAATTTTATTTTTGTATATTATTGCACCAAAATGTAAAATCGTCCATTCTACATTCAGTTATTTGAATCTGCTTACATTTATTATTTCCTTTTTAGGGGGGAGGGAGCTCTCTGAGGTGCAGGATGAAGAAACTCCCCAAAAGCATTATGAATTCAAAATTTCAAAATTCAGTTGGCATTCAATTATTATTGTGCAAGTGTGGGCTACCAGTAGTACTTTAACTGAAGAGCATCATCTTCTGTTCTTTTGTCGAGTTTTTTTTTCTCAAAATGGAAAACTTCATGCTAAAACATCCCAAGTAGTGAATAATCTATTCAAAAGAGTTTTATGCTGGCCTTTTGTCTTAGTTTTTTCAAAGAAATACACTGGATTTTGATAGAACCTATAGATTTGTTTGCCTTGCTTGATACAAAAATACCTCACTAGAAGCATTGTCACTTTCTCTATTAATTAAGAATACAGGTTTTGGCAATTTTTTCTGTCAGTGCCTTTGTTAACATTGGCATTTGTGATCAGTTCTCTCAGTAGAACTTTTTTCTCGTTATTTTAAAAGGTGTTCCAGCAGATTATTAAGTGAAAAGAAACAAAAAAAAATAATGGTCACTAAACATTAAAAAAAATGCAAAACTACAGGGAGAAAACAAGGCTTCTTCTCTTCAGTCAATAATCAGATATATATAATATCTAATTCTAGAGTGAATTTTAAGTGTATATATCGGAGTCATAGAACCATAGTTAATATAAACGGACTGGTTAGGAGACAATTGTTGTATGTCTTTGTTCACAATTTTCTTTTGTTTCTGGTTTTGACCTTGCACAAAACTTGCAGAAAACACAAAAGCTTTTGAAATGCAAATCAACAAATAGCCAATCAAAACATTCCCACTAACACCTGAAACAAAGAATGTGCAGGGTCACAGTTCGTTCAACATGAAACAAAGCATTTTTGTACGTTTTTTGTATTTCCCTTTTGAGGTTTGCCGGCTTTCCCAACCAGTCAATATATTAACTATCATAGAACTTAGTCCTTTGGAAGTGTTATTTCATTGAAAAAGATTTTAAATGTTTTCATACATGCAAATTACAAAAGTTGTGACTTCATAATTGGGAACCCAATGGGCTAAATTACAAAATTGTTCTTTTAAAGTTTCAGGATCTTTTCAGATCTGGCATTTCAAGAAATAACTGTTTTGTAATTTATCCCATTGAATTCCCAACTAAAACTGCAGTTTTGGCAATTTGCACTTTATTTATCCTGAACCTTAATGCCATGGCATAAAAATTATTTCAGAAGTTAATGTAATACTGAAATATTATTTTTCTTCTTTAAAACATAATTTATAAACTTTATTAAAAAGATCACCTATTTTCAAACCCTGAAGGTTTCTTTAAACTATTTAAACTTTTTGGTATTTGTTTTGTTTTGTACTATGTAAAAAGAACTTGCTTGAATAAACGTAGTTCAGGGTGTCCTGTAGAAAAATTCTATTTGTCAACAGTTTTATCTGCCGCTAGAGGAACATAGAGGCACTCATTGCTATTAAAAAATATTGTTTGCTTATTTAGCTTCATGTTATGCTTCTTACTGGCTAACAATTTTTGAATAAATGTTCTAAATTTTTTTGCAACAGAGCCTCAAATAATTGTTCTTAAATTGTTATTTCTGTGGTTTAAATCGAAAAAAGAACTAAGTCTAAGGTACTGCAATACATGTATTTAAAACGGATTGCTTTGCAGGTGTATATTCTTGATCAATTCATTTCCCGATTCATCTAGTCTTAAACTGTTCTTAAATTTTGGCCAATCTGAGCCTCACTGTTCCTATAAAGTTTTCTTATAAAAAAAGCATGTACTCAGAAGAATTTTACATTTTTCACCATCTCTACCCCAATGTTCACACTTAATTTGAGGCCTTCATTTACTTCATAGCATTAGTCTCACATGTTTTTGATCAACTATGAGCAAACTATAAAAATTTAAACATATTATTGATTTTATTTATATAGAATGGACAATAACTAGAAAACTCCAACACCCTCCTCAAGAACTATCCCAGTGTGAACAAGCTTTCAAGTTGCTGCAATTACCCAGACTTCAAAACCCTCTCTTTGCTCTTCAACAATCCAAACACATCCATCAAACTGGAGACTGGGAAGAGGAAGTGAATGGGTGCAATTTATTTTTGCTCCTTTTTTTTACCGTTTCCTTTTTCAAGTTTACAGTTTGATGAAAGCATTTGGATATTTGATATCCTGTCAAAGATAACTGCTGTGCAGTATAGCAATGCACTGTAACTCTAATTGACCATTGTTGGAGATACTGGGTTTTTTTCTTTTAATCATAACAAAAACCACACAAGTTAAGTTCTCTTTCCCTTTAATGACTAATTCACAAACAACTAACAAAACAAATAATATGGTCTCACTCCAGTGACCATAAATCAAATTAAACTCCTTGTGTGTTTGTTTGCAAGTGTGCGTTTGCAAGTGTGTGTGATAGCACTTTGCATTGTAACAGGTAGGACAAATCCGGTTAATTGTTATTTTTTTCTGCCTGAGCCTGAACTTCCCTAGCTTGGTGAGCTCGGAGCACAGATACAGCTTCATCTACTTTGGCGTGCAATGCCTCAGTGGATTCCAACATGTGCAACAGCTCAGCATTCTCAATCTCCAGCAGCATGCCAGTAATCTTGCCAGCCATGTCAGAGTGGGTATTCTGGATACATGCAAACAGGCACTCACCCAACATCTGTTTCTGTTCTTCTGGGGTGGAGGAGGCCAGCACACTAGGATCTAGTGGTTCCTGTCCCTGGGTAAAGATCAGACAATAAAATGGTTAAGTTGGGTTGAGTGCAAATTACAGTCTACCTGTACTATCCCAAACTTTGATTAAACAACTTGTGCTACAACAATGTTTAACATATTCATCTAAATACAAAATAGCTGAAGCCTAAACTCTGCACTGGATTTCAGAAAAATTAAAAAAAAAACACTTGGTCAACATCAGTAGGTGGCTGAGAAATACAACAGATACCAGTGCTTGTTTTGGCTTAACTAAACACAAAAGAAACTTAGGAATGACTTCAAACTGATGCTGCAGTCCCCAAACTTTACACATCACAGTTGCAAGTTAACTTACTGGAATGTGAATGGCCCGGGGAGCAACTTGTTCTGGCTGCTGCATTGGCATCGCAGCTTGGTGCGCTGCAGTTTGGTTACGCACTCCTTGGGCAAACTTGAACGCTTGTCTTGGTTGCTGCTGTAGTGGCACCTGTGGTCCCACTCGCCCTTGCTGGCCTTGAGGCATGGCACCCATGCGCTGTGCTGGAGGAGCTCCTGCTGCCACATGCTGAGGACCCATGCCTCTTGGAGCAAGTTGCCGCACACCTCGAGCGCGAGGCACTTGGGCTGCCCCTGGCATAACTTGCATTTGGGAGGCGCGCACTTGTTGCTGCTGCTGTGGGTTGGATTGCCATCGGGGACGGACTTGCTGGAACTGGGGAGCAAAGAATGGTCGCTGCCCCTACAACAACAGGAAATTCCTGTTAGTACTTTGGACAAAAAAGCAAAAATTTATTAAAACTGCACAAAGTACAAAACTGTGTTAAGCCCTCACTCTAAATCCATTCTACATTTGGTTGAAAAGTTACATGAGGATGGAGAAAATCAAGAACAGCAGCAGCTCAGGTCTGTGCACAAAGCATGTTGCAAAAATTAAAGTCCCTATGAACCTTTTTTTTAAGTTCCAGATGAAAAGTAGAAGCCTTTAATAAGAGTAATTTTTCAAAACAAATTCTTTTCTCGCCATTCCTGTTGCATTTTTTAGACTTGAAGCGTGCAATAATGGCGTAGCAGGAGGCATGTGACGTAGCACAAGGCATAAAGCAGAGACAACCTTTTTTATCTTAAATAAAATTAAATAAACCATATAACTCACTGCTGATACATCACAGGTTACCAGTCCCCGGGCTGCTCAGTCAAAATTTACATTCCAATCTTTTTTGATTAAGAAGCATACTTAAACGTGGAAAATTTCTTTGGCTAGTTCGAATTTGACAACAGTTTTAATCCAAAAAGTAAAAAATAAGCTTGATAGGGACTTTAAGTTTTTGCATAAAGTAGTTACAAAAGCATTTGTTTTGTTTTGTTTTGTCTAAAAGATTAAGCAGACTAGCTAAAAAAGTTCAAGCACAACAAAATCCTTAGCAGGTGAGAAACCCCACAATCTCTTGAATTAAAGTGAACTGGCCAAAGCTTAATTATCAAATGAACAATAAAATGATTCAAATTTAAAAGCTACTACAAACTAAAGTTTTGTTACACTTATGATCTGGTCTAAGATATCTAATTTTTTAGAAAACTGCCCTAAAAATTTTCTCTATTAAAAATGATACATAGCTCAGGCCTTTTCAGCAACAACTGGGTTTGAACATTTTTTGCCTAAATGTTTGAAGGACTTTCTACGACGTGTTTACCAAAATCAAGGATTTGAAAAATAAGAAAGGCTGAAACAAACTAACACTGTTATGATTGGTTTAAAATCTGTCATTTGTCAATGCAGTCTTTGGAACAATTTTTTGTTGTTAAAACAGTACATGTATGAAGAAAAGATATACTTTTCACTATATGTGACAGTCCATGCGAAAACCGACCTTTTTGAAGCACGAACGCGTTCCCCTTTATTTGAGAAAAAACACAGCGAACAAAGCAAAGAGATAACAAACGCGCGTTCGAACGCACGAACGTGTTCAAGGTTAGTTTTGTGAACGCAGTTCGTTTTTTAGAAAACGTGGTTCGTTTTTTGGCAAACACAGTTCGTTTTTCGGCAAACGCAGTTTGTTTTTTGGCAAACACAATTCGTTTTATGAACAACGTAGTTGATTTCTCGAAGTACGTGGCTCGTTTTACTAAGTCAAGAAAACAGTAATCGGTCAGTTAAAATTTGGGTTTTACTGTCGGTTCGCTCCGTTTGCAAGTCTT
>JAOBAT010129398.1:0-10401 GCA_026413305.1 Hydrozoanthus tunicans
ATGAATATTTACAGTAGGCACAGTAGGCGTAAAGTTAATTGACGTAACTTAAGACTAAAAGACAGCCAATTGTGAAAGACAAGAGAAGAAGCAGGAGCGGACAAAAACACGTCTTCCCGCCATCACTGTCGAACGGTAGAGCACACAGTGGGTCAACAAACGATCATAAGTTTTACCTTGATTCTTTATTCCAAGTCTTTGTAGCTTTCACTGCGTTAAGTGACAAGTGCAAGGAGCAAGAGCAAGTGCAAGGTGAAGAGTTTAGAGTGAAGTCTAAACAATTTCTCATAGGGCTTCTATCTAAAACGCAGCTCTAGAGCATTGTTTCTAGGTGTTAAAATTTATTTAGCTGTAAGCGAGACTTAGCTTAAGGTTGTTGCATCTTGTGCAATAAATTCTTTTTGTTCGAGAAAAATTAATATTCTAGAAACCTAAAACTGTGTTTTACATCACATGTAGTGTTAGAATGAAAATTTTCATTATAGAATTATCGATGTTTCGCGATGCAATTGATAGAAAAGATTCGGCTACGTCGTTCCGATCCTATATTGGATATGGGGAATAGCATTTGGTAGAGCACACTGTGAGTCAGCAAACGAACATAAGTTTTGCCTGGATTTATTTGTAGACCTAGCTGCTACAAGCTCTGAACTGAGTGTTGTTTAGAGTAGAGTCAAGTGAAGTCTAAGCGATTTCTCATAGATCTTACATCTACAACGCAGCTCAAGAGCATTGTCTCTAGGTGTTAAAATTAATCTAGCTATAAGCAAAAATTAAGTTTACATATGTAGAAACTTCCGCTTTGAAAACTAACTCTATAGATTGCTAAACTCAAGAAAAACAACGAACCAAAAATATCGATATTTTTTTAAAGAACTTCTGAGAAAGTTTCGTGCTGCGTAAATTAAACAGAAAGCAGCTGTTCCCAAAGGTCGGAAAGCGGCTCCGCTTTGAGAAGGGGTGCAGCAAGACTCTAGTACAAACTTTTAGGATATTTTCCAGTAATACAAATTAGAGAAACCGTGGTTCAGGATATTGAAAATTATTAAGTAAATTGAGATAAGTAATCTAGATCAATAAAGCTGTTTCCAATAGTATTTTTTCTTATAGTTATGTTTAAATAAAAACAATATAATCTTACGTAGTCAAAAATGGGTGCAGTTTCTACTGGCGAAATTTTAACCAGTTTGTGCACCCCTGGTGATAAAATTCGGCAAAGCTGTATAGAACTTTCGCCAAAACGTATATGTGAATTTAGAACCGATATTATAAAATATAATTGCTAGTTTCTTACATAAGGTTTTCCTGAAAGGCTGATGCAGCCGTTCTCTTAAGAATAATTACTTCACACGTTTTCCTCCAATGCCTATGTTTGCATTAGTTCCAAAGTCATAGCACGTGTTGATTGTCGAAATGGATTGCATTGCGAAAGTTTATTGTCTCAGCTTTGCGAAGATTGTTTTAATATCTTAGAAGCTGAAATATGTATTGTGTAATACTTTCCTTTTCTTTAAAGAAGATGATGTAGAAACCTTAAATTGTGTTACACATCATAGCTTCCCCGTTAAGTTATGAGCTCCCGCGAATAAGAATAAGGAAAAACTCTTTTTTTTGTATCTTTAATACCCTTCACCATAGAGGTTTGAAAATGTTTAACCAATACCAATTATCTTGAAACTGTTGTAATATGATGCATAGATACATAGGTAAGATAAAAACGTAGATTGATAATGATAAATTCTTATTTCGATTAAATATCGAGAATGTAAAAGATCACTGTTTGGATAATAATAAATGTTAGTATTGGTATATATAATGGCTATATAAGCGTAAATAGATATGTAGATATATAGATATATTTTTGGTATTTCTTATCTGATGTTGTTGGGTTCTTTTCGTTTTTTTGTTTATATTGTTTGATAGATATGTATAGTGTTCCTTGTTTGTTTGGGTTTTTTTTGTTATTGATGTTTCCCTCTAACTGTGTTAGCAAGGAGTTAGTTCCTTAGCCAGTTGAGAAAAATGTTCACCTTGTGAAGTGTGGCACCCGTTTGCGGTGGCTGTGGCATCGGTTTCCAAGGCTACCAGCGTCGTGTAGGGCTGGCAGCCCAGGTCTTGAAGGTTGACCCACCAAAGGATGTACCCCAGCACAGTCACCCTCCCCTTGAGGAAGGATAGCTTCTGCTCTCACTTTGTATACAGGATGACCGTGTCAGGCTTTCCCCCTAGGAACCTCTCATAATGGCGGGCCCGGTTGTGAACCAGTAGGCGTACGGCAGAGGCCAGCAGGTCCTGATGTCCTAACATGGTCCTGAGGGGTAGAAAGAAAGACAGCAGTATCAAAACAGAAAACATGCGCTTTTCTTACTATAACGGAGTGTTTCATCACGCCCAATGATTTTGTATGACAAAGTTTTACCTTTGTTTTTCCTTTCAGTTAGCGTTTTGTTTCTAACTCATATATGTAGTTATATATATTTGTTTATGTCTTCTTCTCTCCGTCCTAACAAAAACCCTTAGATACTGCTCTTGCCTGAACTTTGTTTACTGGGCAACAAAAATTCAACACACCTAACTTGGAGCAATATGGCTATGGACAACAGGTCCATAGCCTCTTTTATTGAAACAAAGCAAGAACAATGAAATCTGTTATAATATGTTTGCCCAGTAAAGGTGTGGGCCAAGAAAAACTCCAAAAGCAATGACACAAAAAGTGCATTGCTGCCCCACCCAAGGCAAGAACAGGGACAAAGAAGAAATGTAAACGCTAAGACTACTAATCAAACCTATAATTATGATTGTGGCAAAACAACATTAATGAATCAAGCGTCAATTAGCAGCAAGAATAAAAGCTAACGCCCAAAAAAAACCGAGCCAGGAACACATTATTCTGGGTAATAGGAATAATGAGTAAAAAATATTTAGTTGGAGATAAAAGGGGGAATAAAGTTTTAATAGTGTGACACAACAAGGTGAGGCAGCCGCCCATGCAAACTGATTCACCTGGCTGTGAATGTAAATCCCACTAAAAGAGAGAATAACTAAAAGGTGGTAAAAGTTGCTTTTTGCTAGATGAATTCTTGAATTTGAAATATGAAATTAACAACAAAGTGAGGCAGCCGCCCTTGCAAACTGACCCACCCTGCCAAGAATCACAATAAGCCTGAAGTTATACTAGGAACCCTAGCATAACGCAGAAAGGCGTTGGACTTCCACCGCCCTAACAATCTTATCTGAGCATCAGATAACCCCCTATCCGCTGCGTAAGAAGCTGCGCCAATGCGAAAACTATGACCCTTGTAATGGGAAGGATCTAAACCACACAAGGTACAAGCCTGTCGAAGTTGGGTAGAGAAGGCTGATCTAGAAACAGGTAACCTCTCCTCTGTCATGAAAATGGCCCCTGGTCCTAAACCCCGTAAAGTTAAATACTGGGACAACAATAAACTGGACAGGTGGAATTGGGCTGCCGAGAGAGAACCACTGAAAAGGGGTGAGCATTGTAACTATGCTTGAAATCCCAAAAGGTGAGTTTAAAAGCCTCTAATTTCCCAGAAGTTGAAATTAATTTAGTGAGCTGATATAACTGAAGGGGAGGGTTCGCATTACTTTTTAAATTGGCTGTCATTTCTCCTATACGCAAAAGGGCATAGAAGGCAAAAAAGCACATAGCGTGAAACTGACTAATTTGGAAAGATGACCCCTGCAGATATGGAGCTGTTGACACTAGCCTGTCCAAAACAGGGAGGGTAATAGGTAGTCGGTTATCCAACCGGAAACCCACCTTTTTATAGCCCTTGAGGATTTGGGAAACATAAAAAACTTTGGATGGATCAGGGAAACCTAAAAGCTAATGAGAATATCCCAATGCCGAGGTGTATGTTGTCACCGTAGATGGGGCATAGTGAAAATTGAACATATAAGCTATGAACAAAGCCATTAATAAGGGGGAGATGGGAAGACTAGTAAAATGTATGTGAAAAACTGAATTCTAAAACTTACAAAAAAGCGACCATGCACGTCGATAGGTAGGGATGGATGATGGCTGCAGACTAGAACGCAGCAAATAGGAGGTCACTGATGCCAACTGAGAGGCTGGAGATGAGGAATCACCGTGGGACAAGGATTCATGTAGGCTGGTGCCAGTTGTTTGAAGGTCTGCAATTTTAACCGAGAGAGAGCATGGGCAAGAGTATTGTGTGCACCTGGAACATGCTTTGCTTTAAAACAAATATTTTTCTCGAAACACACGAGCACCAGCCTACGAACTAAAACCATCAAGTTCTTATCCCGGCATGACTGCTTATTGATAACATGAACCAATGCTGTATTGTCAGCAAAGAAAAGGATCCTCTGATTCTGCATAAAGTGGCCCCATAAATGCAAACTTAAAACAATTGGGTAAAATTCTAAAAAAGCAATGTTGAAGTTGCACCAGCTATCTGGCCATTTGCCATAACACCAATGCCTACCAAATACAGCACCGTAACCCATGGCCCCAGAGGCATCAGTATACAGTTCCAGCTGATGAGAATTTTGCCACTGATCAGCCAGAAAAAATGAGCGCCCATTAAAACCCGAGAGGAATGCGAAACCAACAAATCTCCTTTAACAGCTTTGGAAAGCCAAATAAAAAATTGGGGTTTTCGTACGCCGACAGTCAAATTAATTAACCTGCGCAAGAAAGCCCGACCTGGGACTACAAATGTACACGCAAAATTTAGTAAACCTATCAATGACTGTGTCTCTCGAAGAGTAACTTTGCGTCTTTGAAGAAAAGCTGAAAGAAGATCCCGACATTTGTCAAGCTTGTCCTGTGGCGACCGAGCCTCCATGAGAACGGTATCTAGCTCAATGCCAGCGAAAGAAAGTGTCGTCGATTGGCCGACAGTTTTCTCTGGTGTCATGGGTATACCCAGGAAACTACATAGCAATAAGAAAGTATTCAACTGCTGTTGGCATGATTCATGTGAAGGAGAAATAATCAAGAAATCATCTAGCAAATGCAAAATATAAGGAATATGCAACTTGTTCTGGGCAATCCATTCAAGGTCAGTTGAAAAAATTTCAAAGGTTTTAAAGGAACTTGCACAACCCATAGGCATGCATCTATCATAATAGTACTGGCCTTGCCAGTATATTCCCAGAAGGTCGTAATCCTCTGGGCGGATAGGGATTAACCGAAAAGCATTCTTTACATCAGTTTTGGCTAACAAACTGATCAAATTAAAGTTCAACGGGCAAGGACGAGCATGGCTAACACAAGTTGCCGCAGTAGCAAGTCCCACACTGCCCAAAAAAGATAAAATTAAAATTCAACGGGCAAGGACGAGCATGGCTAACACAAATTGCCACAGTAGCAAGTCCCACACTGCGTAAAACTGATCAAACTAAAGTTCAACGGGCAAGGACAAGCATGGCTAACACAAGTTGCCGCAGTAGCAAGTACCACACTGCCCAAAACAGATAAAATTAAAATTCAACGGGCAAGGACGAGCATGGCTAACACAAGTTACCGCAGTATCAAGTCCCACACTTCCCAAGCAGATAAAATAGACAAGGCTAGTCCCACACTGACCAAAACAGACTAGGCTAACATAAGTTACTGCAGAAGAAGCAAGCCCCACACTGTCCCAATTCACCAAAATTAAACAAAAACTGGCAAGGGAAAAAACATGGCTAACACGGTTAAGGACAAGGGGGCGTGTCACACAACAGCCTGGGAGCAAAACACACGAGATCCGGTAAAAAAGGGGGAGAAAAAATTAAATAGTTAATGTAACAGATAAATAAGTACAAACACAGTTAAAAATAAATAATTGATGAAATAAAGGGATTGAAGCGGTACCAACAAGTCTAATTTATTGAACATGTGAAGCGGTTACGACAGCATGCGAATAGCCTTTAAAATGGCGCCGCGGTACCTTCGATACAAACAATATTGACCAAAAGAGCTCACATGAACCCCATCGGGTAAATATGGGTGAACCGAAGGGTTGTCAAAACCCCTATGACACCAGCAAGAGACATTAGGAATGGCCTCCAAGACGCAGCGAAGATACTGATTCAATATCGATGCAGCGCTTTTGAAAGAAGGTGCGTTAACACGAGGCAACACCTCGCACACACCGATGACCTGAACAGAAAAATTGTCAAGGATTAAGCGAACTAACTCTTCGATCTCGGAGCCGGCAACTTCAGGCCGAAGACGAGCAAGATCATTTGTATCAGTTTCCAAAATGATCACTTGGGGAGACAAAGACGAAGCAATTCCAATGTCACGACGCAATCTCACTACAGTAAGACCACCGAGACCGTGTAAATGAACAATGGCGTCAACTGAAAGATCGAACGTGACTTTTGCCAGTGGATCGAAATGCGAACGAAGATCAACCCGGAGTCTTCGAATAAAAGAGTGGCCTAATACAAGAACCGAAGGAAGAGAAGGAGCCGTGAAAGTGAAAAGAAGAAAGTGTGCTAGTCGATATCCAAAATCAACACGACACGTGCACAGGATTGAGCTGAAACAATCCAAATCGTTCAGCACAGCGAGCGAAATTAACATAAAACAATAAATAAAAGGGGAAGTTCAAAGCGAGAAGCAAATCACCAACACGGATTTTTGAACGATAAGATAGCGGTAACAAATTAAAACTGGTAGAGCTTACCTTTTAGCAAATTAAACCGTGTCAAACGCAGCTTCTCACACAAAACGATGAGTGAACCGACTGAAAAAGCACAAGCACACAAGCCCTAACTAATGCCAAGTCATGTGACTTGACACAAAAACCCTCTGAGGGGTGAGCATGATGATCGTTGACACTTGACCCTAACCCAGTCCCCCATGACTATTAAACAAACCCTGGTCAAAGAGAGAAGACATAAAAATTATATTTTCAAGCAAATATTTTGTATAATTGTTATTGTTCTCCTTTCGAAACACATGTTTTTAGTTTTCTTTAGGATCTTAGGTTGTTTAGCATAAACATTTCCGTTGATGATGTTTGTAAGGTTTCAATTGCTTGGTGAGGAAATTTTACTCTGCTTTGTTATACACGTTTATGCTCAAACTAGAATATTGACTTTACCGGAAAGTCCACCCTCTTATCTCCCTACTTCACTTCTTTCGTTTTACACTCTTCCATCGTTTTCTCCAACATTAGCCTAATCGTTTCAGTGCTTATTCCGAATCACAAAGAATAAAATGATCTAAACACGTTTAACCCCCTTTCACATAAACTGAAAAAGTTTAAATTCTATATTGAACACAACAAGCAGGTGTTTACTCTGTCTTGTTGCGTTATCAATGAAAGTCGTTGCGGGCCATTTTTGTCCGACGCGCTTAACCCCATTACGTGTGCAAAAAAAGAATTTTGTTTGGATTAATAAGGATAAATGACTAATCTTGATTAATACCGCCACAACCACTACACAGCCACTCTTTTTCTTCTTGACCCCTCTTCCAAGAAAAAATCCACCGTTCAATTTGTGAATAAGACTAATAGTAAGACACCATATTCATCTTTTCGTTGGTTTGAACTCGCGCAAAATTTATAAATTCAAAATTTACGCATTTGCCAAAATACCACAAGATAACAAGCCTCTTGCCTTTGGTATTAGGCATCTTTGTTTAATCTCCCACTCGGGGAGCACCACACGCAGCGGTATTCTAAAACTACGAAGTACTAGCTCCCAACATAATCTAATAAAAAAGAAACATTTCTGCTGAAAATATCGATATGTTCTTTAGAGTTTTTCCGAGAAACTTCGAGGTATAACTCTGTTAACTAAACGGAGGTATGTTTTATGTTCTTGGCTACCCAACACTTTAGTCCTTGAAGTTATCTACCCAACGCCATATGTCTCAAAACAGTTATAAATACTATATGTATGTAAATGTAAGAAAAACTTTTTTTGCATTAATAAAGATAGATAAAGAGTCATGATTAACATTGAAAATGTAAAACGTAACTGGTTGTATGATTATAAGAAATGCCTTATTTGGTTCTGCGTATACGTAGAAATGTATTTTCATACTTTACGGTTGTTCTTTAGAGTTTTTCCGAGAAACCTCGAGGTATAACTCTGTTAACTAAACGTAGGTATGCTTTTTGTTGTTGGCTACCCAACACTTTAGTCCTTGAAATTGTCTACCCAACGCCATATGTCTCAAAACAATTAAAAATATTATAAGTGTGTAAGAAAACTATTTTTTACATTAATAAAGATAGATAAAGAGTCATGATTAACATTGAAAATGTAAAACGTAACTGGTTGTATAATTATAAGAAATGTTTTATTTGGTTCTGCGTATACGTAGAAATGTATTTTCATACTTTACGGTTGTTCTTTAGAGTTTTTCCGAGAAACCTCGAGGTATAACTCTGTTAACTAAACGTAGGTATGCTTTTTGTTGTTGGCTACCCAACACTTTAGTCCTTGAAATTGTCTACCCAACGCCATATGTCTCAAAACAATTAAAAATATTATAAGTGTGTAAGAAAACTATTTTTTACATTAATAAAGATAGATAAAGAGTCATGATTAACATTGAAAATGTAAAACGTAACTGGTTGTATAATTATAAGAAATGTTTTATTTGGTTCTGCGTATATGTAGAAATGTATTTTCATACTTTACGGTTGTTCTTTAGAGTTTTTCCGAGAAACCTCGTGGTATAGCTCTGTTACCTAAAGGTAGGTATGCTTTTTTGTTGTTGGCTACCCAACACTTTAGTCCTTGAAATTGTCTACCAAACGCCATATGTCTGAAAACAATTATGAATATCATATGTATGTAAGAAAACTTTTTTGCATTAATAAAGATAGATAAAGAGTCATGATTAACATTGAAAATGTAAAACGTAACTGGTTGTATAATTATAAGCAATGTTTTAAAATATCGGTATGTTCTTTAGAGTTTTTCCGAGAAACCTCGAGGTATAACTCTGTTAACTAAACGTAGGTATGTTTTTTGTTCTTGGCTACCTAACACTTTAGTCCTTGAAATTGTCTACCCAACGCCATATGTCTCAAAACAATAATAAATATTATAAGTGTGTAAGAAAAAAGTTTTTTTCATTAACAAAGATAGATAAAGAGTCATGATAAACATTGAAAATGTAAAACGTAACTGGTTGTATAATTATAAGAAATGTTTTATTTGGTTCTGCGTATATGTAGAAACGTATTTTCATACTTTACGGTTGTTTACGGTATACGGTTTTTTAATTATGTAGGTATCGTGGTACTTACCTCGTGCAGTACTGTTCAGTTATTAGAATGGAGTTGTCTTGTGTTTTGGTCTTTTTCTCATTTTTGGTCCACAAATGGACACCGCTGTTCTCCACCACTTGTTATAATATGGTTTTGGGGATTTCTTGCTCGGCGCAAGGAATACCAAAGACCGATCAAATACTTCTGACATTCAACGTGGTTTGTAGCTGTTACAATTCTGATATGATGGATACACTCGCTCTTTTTGTCACTCTTTTCTCTGTGCCCACAAAGCACTCAACTTTCTTTTATAGCGTTATTAGCTTATAATGATACACAGTGTCAATTATCTTCAAGTTCTTGGCGAACCATTCTTGAGGGTCGCTGTCAAATTGCCTTTAATAGAAACCGCACTCCTTAAGATACGCCCAAGTTACCGCTCAGGTTTTAAGAGAAAAATGTACCTGTTTGTGATAGAATGGGTTCGGCTTACACCGTTCCAATCCTGATAGAATGGATTCGACTTACACCGTTCCAATCCTGATAGAATGGGTTCGATTGACACCGTTCCAATCCTGATAGAATGGGTTCGGCTTGCACCGTTCCAATCCTGATAGAACGGATTGGTTTACACCGTTCCAATCCTGATAGAATGGGTTCGGCTTACACCGTTCCAATCCTGATAGAATGGGTTCGATTTACACCGTTCCAATCCTGATAGAATGGGTTCGTCTTACACCGTTCCAATCCTGATAGAATGGGTTCGGCTTACACTGTTCCAATCCTGATAGAATGGGTTCGTCTTACACCGTTCCAATCCTGATAGAATGGGTTCGGCTTACACCGTTCCAATCCTGATAGAATTGGTTCGTCTTACACCGTTCCAATCCTGATAGAATGGGTTTGTCTTACACTGTTCCAATCCTGATAGAATGGGTTCGGCTTACACCGTTCCAATCCTGATAGAATGGGTTTGTCTTACACCGTTCCAATCCTGATAGAATGGGTTCGCTTACACTGTTCCAATCCTGATAGAATGGGTTCGGCTTACACCGTTCCAATCCTGATAGAATGGGTTCGGCTTACACCGTTCCAATCCTGATAGAATTGGTTCGTCTTACACCGTTCCAATCCTGATAGAATGGGTTTGTCTTACACTGTTCCAATCCTGATAGAATGGGTTCGG
>JAOBAT010129409.1:0-35519 GCA_026413305.1 Hydrozoanthus tunicans
ACTTCTCCTCCTTTAAAAATTGGGGTAACTCTAGCGCATTTCCACCGCTTAGGTACAATTGACATGGATATACTCATATTAACTATACGAGTAATATGTGGTGCTATTTCCGGGGCCGCACAGTTCAGTAATCTTGCGGAGAGATTGTCCATTCCAGTGGCAGTGCCCGTTTTCAAGGCCAGCAATTGGTCTTTCACATAACTCTCAGTGACATTAGGCATGTGAAACTTTTTATCACGGGGAAGCGCAAAGCATCGACCGAACACGCGTTTTGCTAATGAAGGGAAATTTATTGATGTGAAAACGGTACACAATTTCGACGAAAGTTCTAATAAGAACGAAAAAAGGAAGCAAGATACCCATGCGTTTCTTTCAGTTTAATACTACTGTATATCAGAATTTATAACAAACATTTTAATTTCTGCAGTTAAGAATTTCTTTATTTCAATCGCTCAAAGAGAAGTTTAACAGCCGCTTGATCCGAAATTTGAATTTTGAAAGGTGTCAGATGTGGAAGGACTCTTTTATAACGCAGATCCTGATTCAATCACTCAACCTTCAATCACGCTCTTAAAGTGCCTATAACACTAACAATTGTTTTTGTAACAAGTTAAAGTGTTTGGAAACTAAGGACGTTTAAGAAACAAATTTTTTAATTCGGTCGTATTCTCGATTTTTTATACAAATTTTAAGTTCAAGTTTTGCTGGTTCACCACCGCGTTTTAAGGGGACCGGGTTATGACGTCATTCTCGGACATCTCTGGATCAAAACACAGCAAGATGGACATGTATGAATCAGGTTTTGAATCAAAAGTACATTCCGATTCCTCATACAGTTCTCAGTTCTTTTGTCCCTTTGTGTTTAGAAAAGATCTCATTTGCTCAAGATTACAAGTCGGGAATGACGTCACAACCCAGTCCCCTGAAACGCAGTTGTGAACGAAGATGTCTGAAAATTTTGCTAGTTTGAGCAACTGCAGAAAAAAAGTTTTAAACAAATTTCAAAGTTTTTTGCAGAAATACTTTAAATTGTATATAAAATGATTTGAACCAAAGAAAAATGTTACCGTTATATGCACTTTAAAGCGGATGCTTTGAAAGGAACTCAAATTGGTGAGGTGAACGACTTTGGTACACAAGACTGTGAAGAGAAGTTTTTTTTAATTTTATTTATTTATCTAGAAGGAAAGAGAAACTACAAGCTTTCAAACTAAATAATTTTAACTAAACTAAGTTTTAAAGTTTCTCCACTTTGTATCATATAGAGATTTATTGTGGATCTTAACACTAAAGTCTTCAATGTTGTGCATATAATGTAAATATTTTGCAGACTTTCAAAACTTGTAGGATGCCCCTCCATATTACTTTTGTGTATATAAAATTTTGACACTAGTGCAATAAAGTTTATAGCATCCATATTAAATGTTTTTGTGAAGCCTATTGTGACAATATTGTAATTAAGAGAAAGGGATGACAGTCCCTGTTTTGTTAGTTATCCAAATGGAAAGGGTGTCCCACAGATGTTGGACTGTACTACAATACCAGAAGAGATATTTGATTGATTCAGGTTCGTTTTGGCAAAAAGTGCACTTATCACTAGAGCGACCTTTGCACCATAAAATTTGTTCTGAGTTTTTACTGGTTCAGAAGCAACTTATAGTAGAATAGTATTGTATGAAAACTTGGTCGTTTTTTGTTTTGTTAGCAACTCTTCTAATTTCTATAATTCAACTTTGCACCATGATCTTTTATTGCTGTTTTCCAAGGTTTTGGAATTGCACTAATAATCTTTTAAATATTCATTGGGAGAATTAAGTATTTCATTCAATGAGCAGAGTAACTAAAAGATTAACAACTCCCTAAGTGTATCAAAGACTGGGAAAAGAAAACATGTGCTGCAAGATGGGAGGTAAGAACTGATATTTTTTTCTCTCCCCTGATGTATGATTAGTTATAAAGAAAGGTTTGTTGTTTTTTATGACTTATATATGCCCTTCCATATTCATGAATAGGCTTCAAAAATTTCAAGTAAAACATACCATGTAAAAAGAAATTTTTAACAGCTGGAATTAATTTTTGTAGCTTTTGCAGATTTTTGACCAATACACAAAACAAAATAGGTTCTCTACACAATGATTCCGAGGCTAAAACATACATGTACAGCTGTTAAATGAAAAGTTATTACTGAAATAATCCTACTTCAAATTCAGAGTAAAATAACAAGTTCCCAAAGTCTTTCAATTGTATACAACAAATGTTTTTGTTATAGTAGAAGAGTCTTATTTAGTATCTAGTTTTAAGCATGCGGTGTTTCATTTCTTGGCCACAGCTTCTGTCATTTTCAGCCATATTTCCAAGAATTTGTGCTGCAAATTTCTGAGTTTCTTCTTACAGTATTCAAGAAGAGTAAAAACTATTTAACATGTGACAATTTGCACAATTCAGGGCTGTCACTAATTTTTCAAGTAAGTGGGGAAATCAGGAAAGTAGCCAGGGGACAAAACAATTTATTGATAAGATTTGGTTTCGGGGGGGGGGAAATGTTCTAGGTAACAATTTTTGCTCCATTCTATCTTAAATAACTACAACTGTTATCTTTCTTTAAGGCTACTTATAAAACATTTTTGATTTGGACTGAGATATTTATCTTTTAACTGTCTGTTCTTAATTTTAGTCCAGTGACAAAGTAAGTCCTGGGACATTTTGTGAAACAGTAACGGAAACCAAAACGTTTTACAATGTCTTAGTTTCGAATTTCTTATTTAATTTGTAAATGCTTGTAACAGAAACAGTTGAAGTTAAACAAATATTTTCTTAGAAAATCGTGACTTAAAATGTTTGTGTTGTGAATTCGCATAATATTATTCTCAAACCAAAGAACTGATCATGCATTGAAGAAGCGGAGGACTATTTTTAGCCCTGTCAGAATTTGTTTGCAGCATATGCCGGGAGTTTTGCATTGAGATTTATTCATTTACAAATCTGAAAGAAAAACTAAAAGATAACTGGTAGAAATGTGTTTCAAATGCAAACAGTGTGACACTGACCTAAGCATCTGGTTGTTTGGATCTCGTTTAAACACTTTTCTTTTCAAATATTGTGTTTTATATTTGCTAAACTTCTGAATCTATTTTAGAATTGTCTTGCCAACAAATAAATTCATACCTTTGAGATTTTGAAATATGTTATAAAGCTATTGTTTTGTACGAAAAAAATAGTCTAACCTATTTCAATATATTTTGTAATAAAAAAATTAAAATAACTTTTAGCCATTGATTTGTGTGTTTCTCACTGCTTCAAGCACACCCAAATCCTACTGCGCATACATGTTTTGCTTTTGAGTCAAAGGTAAACCTCACGCAGTCATTTTTCTCCAGGAACAACGGGGGTGCCGAAACGTTCAGTAGTCGAAGTCTTTGATGTTTATGATAGTTGATGTGCAAACGTTAACAGGGGAGACAAAGGTTACAAGTAAACAGTTAACTGGTAGCAGATTTTTTCACTGCAAATTGTTCTTAGGTCAACTGCTACTTCGCCATGTGCATCTTTTGCAAAGTCATTCATGCACCATCCCGGTGGTCGATAACTCGGTGTTGAAGAGATGGAAATACTGATCAAAAATAAACCTGAACTTCTATTTGTTAGTAAAGGATAACCATAACTTGAGTTCGAGCCAGGACAGAAGAAGGATTCTAGTTTTCTTAGGTGATCGATTGCTTTGTCTGCTTTACGTTTCATTTCGGCTCGGACAAGAGAATGCGAATGAAACCCTCACATGAAATAGCGCGCTTTCGAAGGAAGATGACGTTGCTCAACAATCCTGCTTGCACTCAACTTGGAGGAATTGTAATACCACTTTCATAAAAAAGTGAATAAAAGTTTGTATTGATAAACTAAAGATTTGTTCTTTAACTCATAATTTTGTTGCTTGATGTAATTTTCATTTTCCAGTGTTTTGGTTTTGTTTCATAGTCAAGCCTAGTAGCTGGGGCTCAGACTCTTAGTAGCCGGGGGAATTCCCCGGCCCCCGGCCCTTAGTGACAACCCTGCAATTTGTGTTTACAGCATGGGCAGCAGAACTGGGGGGCATGCCCCCCTGCCCCCAATAATTTGGTTGGGGGAACCACAACCTATCCCCTCCCCCCAAATAATTTTCTTGCTAACAATAGCAACTTTCGAGTTTTAGGAGTTTCAGATTCCATAATTAACTATTGTAAATAATTATTTGCTTTCGCTGCCCATGTAGAGAGACTCATTATCACATGGGGAGCAGTGTCACATGTTGAATAGCCTAGTAGGTAGAGCATCTGATCAGTAATCATAGGGTTTGGAGTTGGTTTCCTGTCAGCAGCTCATAATTTTTTCTCACCACTCAACTTGAAAAAGTGCTTTCTTTCCATCCTGACTATACGGAATAACGACCAAGTGGATGCAAGATGTTATGTTCAGCAGGAATTGACATCAACTTAACCTGTGACTCGGCTCCCCATGTGAGTCTGTAGCTTATAATCAGTGGGTAGAGCATCTGACTGGTAATTAGAGGGTTGTAGGTTTGATTCCCATCAGTGACTTAGAATTTTTTTCTGTTCATTTGACTTTCTTTCCATATATGGTGGTCTTTTCATACAATTTCTTGTGACAATATTGTGCTTATTGTCTTTGAACCATCTACAGAATGTAATTCAATTCACCAGTTACTTCTTAGAGGTTGGTATGAACTCTATTTTTCTACCTTGATATCAAACTTCTTCAAATTTTACAAAAAGAACTGTGGTCTTATCAGTTTTTGTTTATGAAAATTAATATGTGAGGTTTGAGATCTTGTTGAAGTTGTTCGCTTTATGGATAATAAAAGAACATTTCCTACTTCAAAATAATGTTCATGAAAGACAGCTTAACTTATATTAAAAACGTTTTCACTAATTAATTTAAAACTACAATTTATAGAATTTTTTAATCACTCTACCACAGTTAACTTGTCACTGCATAAGCTCTTAAATTAAAATCTGTTTGAAACCTTAATTTTCCATGATTAAGTTGAAGTACTTTTTGTGTCCCCACACTCTTGCCCTTTAATCAAATCACCCTTGGACAGATCACAATCATTGTCAAATCTCCAAGTCAGGGAGCAATATATTAACAATTCAATTCTTTTGCTTTTGCAACTACGCCCCCCCCCCCCCCAGGCCTCTCCTCTCCCTTTGCACCTACTAAAAACATAAAAAATCAAGAAATGCAAAAAGCATGGTAACTTCATCTAGCCAGTCTGTATGGTTTACTCTCCTTTATTTAAGGCTCATTCTAAGAGCGATGGTTGGATATGAAATGGTAAACAGCCAAAGACGCGTAGTGCCGAGTTGGGTATAAATCTTCTCACATCCAACAATCATAAATGAAATATTTGTTTAACTGTTAAATTTCTTGAGTTTCTAAACGTTAGTTGTGATGATACTTGAAAATGACAGCTAAAATTTATTCAGAACCATATATCAGCTTTACAAAATTTTGGAGCAATACACAGTCAGTTTCCAAATATGGTCAGTTCAGCATATGAGTTCAAAACTGAGATTGAGTGAACCAATCAGAACGCTAGAAACGCTGTACTCAAGGTTGAAAATTTAACGAAAAGTATGTTTATCATATATATACCGGCACATATATGTAATAAACGCCATATATTATATGTGTAAGTTTTTTATCTGGTGTTTGTATGAGCACAACGGTGACATAGGAGACGAGAACTTTTTCGATCCTTTAGATAAATCAGGCTCATAATTTGGATTAGAATTTCTAACATATTTTTGTCTTCCTAATCGCGTTGCTCTATATTAAGTGCGTCCTAAGTCGTTATTTCCTGTCAACATGAAAACAAGATGATAGTTGCGCTAATAAAATGCAGATTTCGAATCTAATCAATTGATGTTCAAAATGATAGATTTCGCTGAAACATGTCACCAAACACCGAGCTAGCTTTTCATTTGTCTAGAAAAGTTTGCTATAAATCGTGCGAAACCCTAACCACAGCAATATCAACGGATACTGTATCCAAGATGTCCTGACAATTAGAGGTATATCTACTCACCCGATCTCAGCGTCGCTGCTATGCAGTTGCACTGGGGCACTGGATTTTCTTTTAGACCTGTCATCACCTGACCTGGCTTTCCCCAGAAGAGTTGGAGAACTCTTGTGCTTGTGTAAGCGTTTTCCACGCGACCTTTTGTACTCGGAGCGTTCAAGTCGAGCCGCCAATCTAGAAGAGGCTTCGCCGACAGTTTCTCGATCGTGCCCCCCAAAACTATCACAGAACTCTGACGAGCTCGACTCGCGTAGCGGCGAAAACCCCGAAATTTGAGTAATATGGTCTGAGACGACGGACATAACAAACGGTTGGATGCTCACGAGAAGAACGTAGTTAAAGTTTTAGAGAATTTAAAAGAACAATTCAATATAAAAGAATTAGTCCATGACATTCCAAACATTCCGTAATGTTGATATGGTAGCCACGCCTCTTTTTTGGCGTTTGGAAGCTGGCACTAGAGAGTGTGCAGCACATGTTCTAGCTAATGTTATGTCGCCTTCATGTTGACTAGAGCTTGCAGTTCTCTTCGCCGTATAAACATCACAGCTTTAACTAATATTAGAAGTTTGATTTCGATGCCCATTACTCAACAGGCAACAGGTCAAGTTATGCATTCCCGAAGTGACAGATTAATGTGGGTCGATTTGGAGGTAAACTTTTGTCTTGTTTTCAACATGAATACATGCAAATTGTAAATAATTAATATATAAATTGAAAGTTAATAGATTTATTAAAAAAATGAGATATATATTTTTTATTATTTTATTTACCTTTAGTTTATCGATGAGGAGCTTCTTGTTATTAAAAATATTATAAATGCCCTTGTTCTAATACTTTCAGACAAGATAGAAAACGTTCTTGAAGACTATATAGACATTAGTCATTACATAATACTCAATTTAGAACTCCAATAAATTCTAATTCAGCCGCAGGGACAAAAGAAATATTTGAACTGTGCTAATAGTTCAGTAGTTATTTTTGATTGATTTATAATCTAAGAATTTTGATAAACCAGGGTTTTCTGCTTAGGGAGCTTACAGTACCTTTGAATTTTCTTGTAGAACCTTAGAATTTTCTTCCATGTTGTATTTTTGATAATTTATTTTTTATTTCCACATATCCTGTATACACCATGATCAATTATTTTGCTATGATGTAAGATGACAGGTATGTAGGCTGCAGGCATAGGATCTTGAATATTCATAGTTAAGGATGAACTCATGTTTCACTCACAGTACTCACAGATGCCAAATAAATGTCCTGGGGCACTTATTGTATGTTTTGGATTTTCCTCAACCCCCAGAACTTATTATTAGGACCCCTGTTTCATTAATTTTTCAAGTTCTGGTATGATAACCATGACATCCACATGGTCAGTATTTCAAGATAATATTACAAATTTTACTGAAAAGTGTCATGTTCAGTGTTCGACTTTCCCTGTTTTTGTTTGGACTACAATGCAGGCAACAAAAATCTAAAATTTAGGTGGTCAATAAATTTATAGGAACAGGCGTATAGCTCAGTTGGTTAAAGCGTGGCCTTCGGAGTTAGAGGTCCCTAGTTCGAGTCCCAGTGACTGCACATCTGTTTTCGACTTTCTTCAGATCAGTGTAGCTGTAGCTTTGAATACCCGTAAAACGGAGCAATGACAGAGGGAGGGGGTAAAGGGCACACCGTCGGCTTCCACTAATACAAGCACTCTCTGAGAGCTGAAGGAACTACCGACCTCGTAATTACCTTTACCCTTATCCATATCTTTGCTGGTCCTGTCTTTTTTAAATTTTTCAGAAATTCAGACTTTCAAGTGATCCTACTTTTCCTACTATTTCCTACTTTTATCTTGAAATTCCCTACTATTTCCAACTTTTTCCTACTTTTTATATCCCGCATTTTCAACAAAGTGTGCAAGGTTGTATCATGCAGAAATAGGGAGTAAGCCTTGCAGGTGTTCAGGGTTAAAGCCTGGATCACATATGGCAAGGAAGATTTCTTGACAAAAATGCAAATGCTCATCTGGCTTGTCCAGTCCAGATAGTTCACACTCATACCAGCAGTGAATCCAGTGACAGGCAGACTAGAAGCAGTTCATCAGTACTTCTTCAAAGATCTGTGCAAAAGGCTGCATTGTTAGTCCTGCTTTTAAGCCCTCAGTTGTCCTACGTTTCTCCTACTTTTCCCCTTCAAATCCTTCTTTTATCCTACTTTTAAAAGAATTTTGGTCCTACTTTTCTCCTACTTTTTCACCTTGGTGTGCTTGAAAGCCTGGAAATTTCTTCCCCATTGTCTATTTTGACCCCCTCCCTGATTTTAAAAGTTTCAAGAAATTTTTCACCCTCCACTTATTTTGACCTCCTCCCCCTCCCTGTTTATCTTGCACCTGTGAGTATACCCTTTGTGGCTACCTCAAGTAGACAAGGGAAAAATTTTATAGCAAACTATGTGTGACTTTTCAAATTTTAAGAAGCGGTACAAGCATATTTTTAGTAGCTTGTAACATTGGCATTAGAATATTATCAAGATGTTATTGGAGCATCAAAGGACAATTATCAGCTGCCTGTTGGTTGATTTTAATCTTTCAAAATTTTGGGGCATCCTGTGGTGTTTGATGACCTAATTGGGCTTAACTTGCTGTTGTGATGTTACAGACTTACTTACCTGGGTGATGACAAAGTGGCTACCATCTATTGACACAGTAGCCGTAATACAAATTAAGTCGTGTTCCTATTGGGATGAAACCATTTTTGTTAATGTTAGTTTGTGTCAGTGACAGTGTATATAAACTATAATTTCAGTCTAGTTTTATATATATAGGAAGAATAATGACAAAAGTGACAATACCATCTATTGACGCAGTAGCCGTAATCTGAATTAAGTCGTGTTCCGGTTGGGATGAAACTATTTTTGTTAATGTTAGTTTGTGTCAGTGACAGTGTATATAAACTATAATTTCAGTCTAGTTTTGTATATATAGGAAGAATAATGACAATAGTGACAGAAACTAAGAAAATAGAATGTGGAATACAATGGTACATGGCATATTACACTTGCACTGTAATATGCCACCTACCATTGTATTTCTGGTTTGTTTGGTTGATGAACTCTCTCGGATTGAAATGGCTTAAAATGTCAGTGTTTGTTATTACAGTGGGACCCCAGTGGTACAGTCACTACGTGCTGCAGGCCAGAAAAAATTGGCCATGTTAACAAGGTTCATAAGAAAATGTATGGCCATTCGATCAGCAGACCGAACAAAAGGTGGCTGAGGTGGTGCCATATTAACAAGGTGGCAGGGTTCCAATGTGTTGTATTTTTAACAGGATTAGATGTTGAGACTTGCCACATAATTGAGATAGCCTGCTTGGTAACAGATGCTGACCTTAACATTGTTGCTGAGGTAAGTTTTCCTTATGAACTAAAGAAAGGTGATAACATTTTTTCTCAGCCAAAGGGCTCAAAATAGCTTTGCACTTATATTATAAATAATAATTATATGCCCTGTCAATGAAATGAAGTTAAGTGGTATTGAGGGAAACTTTAGGATCTTCAGATTTCAACTTTATCCTATGTGCTTTGTGGTTTTCCTTTCTTTAACAATTGGTTTTCAGTTTTTGGCAAAAATTATGTCAGTCTTTCAGATCTAAAAACTGGGAATCACAAACTTTTGGGGAATCGTCAAAGTTATGTGTTTCAGTTTTGGTTAAATTTTTCTTTGGTTTTGCTGTTTTTTATGTACCCAATAGCGCCCCTCCCTCCTTCCTGTTGATCAGTATTTTGTTTGAAGTAATGTTTTTAAGAAATCATAACTGGATTTGACCTTTTTGAAAATATGTACTCTCAGATGTTACTACATGCTGACAGATGAAATATAAATAAGATCTCTTTTAAACTTGGGAATTGTTGAAGCTAGGCACTCAAATACATTATTTATTTTACAGAAACAACATTTTGAAATCTTTAGTTTTTTTTTTAATTATAGGGACCGCAACTGGTGATCCATCAACCAGATCATGTACTTGATGCCATGGGGGAGTGGTGCAAAGAGCATCATGGGAAGGTATGTTTGGTGATAGTAAGGAGGGATAACTAGGGTAAAGGAATATTGGGGGAGGTCAGAAAATGTCAGAGAGGATTAGGGAAGGGGATGCAGAGGAAGAAGAATGGAGGAAAATAATTTTGGTAGGAGAAGGAGTAATGAGGGAGGAGAGATGCTGGGGTTGGACAGGAAGAAGGATGGGGGAGAAAGTGGGGTAGTTTGGAGAAGGTGAAATAAGAGAGGAGAAGGGATTGATTGAAGAGAAGGAAGAATGGGGGAAAAGAAGGGATAGTTGGAGAGTGTGAAATAAGGGAGGAGGAGGGATAGGGTTGAAGAGCAGGAAATGTGGGGGAGAAGGTGTGATACTTGGAGAATGTGAAATAAGGGAGGAGGAGGTATGACATTGAAAAGGAAGAATGGAGGAGAAGGTTGGACAGTTGGAGAAAGTGAAATGATAGAGGAGGAGGGATGGGGTTAGACAGGAAGAAGAATGGGGGAGAAGTTGGGTTAATTGAAGAAGGTGAAACAAGAGAGGAGGAGGTATGGGGTCAGAGAGGGGGAAGAATTTGGGAAAAAAGAGATAGTTGAAGTGAGTTAAGGGAGGAGGAGAGATATGGTTGGAGAGGAGGAAGAATGGAGGAGAAGGTGAGATAGTTGGAGAAGGCGAAATAAGAGAGGAGGAGGTATGGGGTTGGACAGCAGGAAGAATGTGGGAAAAAGGAGATAGTTGAAGAGGTGTATTAAGGGAGGAGGAGAGATATGGTTGGAGAGGAGGAAGATAGGAGGAGATCAGAAGTAGGAATGGGGGATGTAGAAAGATGGGGAAAGGTCAAAGGAATGAGAGAATAAGAGAGATGGGTAGGAAAAGTATGGAGAGGAGAAAGTATGGGGCAGAATAAGAGATGGAGGAAGAAAGAGATAGGGTAGGAAAAATGATTTTGAGAGAAGCAGAAAGGGAGAGAGAAGGGGATAGGGGAGGAGAAAGGATTGGGGAAAACAAGGGTTTGGAAGGAGGGAAGGAAAATAAATTAAATTAATTGCTCACTATGGCACGTTTTTACTTCTTCACTAATTGTTTTTTTTGTTCTTATTGCCACCAGTCAGGTCTAACAAGAGCAGTCAAAGCGTCTAATCTGCCCTTAGCAAAAGCAGAACAGGCTGTATTGGAGTTTGCAAAAGAGTACTTGCCACCCAAACAATGCCCCTTGGCAGGGAACTCAATTCATTCTGACAAAAAGTTTCTAGACAAATACATGCCTGATCTAATGGACCACCTACATTACAGGATTGTAGATGTTAGCACGGTGAAAGAGCTTTGCAGGTAATTGGCTCTTTGTAGCTAGGGGTCACATGGCCACTAACTTCAATCAAATAACAAACAAAATTGCATCTTTCAGCTTTTGACCTTTGACCTCAAATATGTGAGAAGTGGCAAGTAACAGAAAATAGGATCTTAGAATTTGTATGACTGGGCCGAGTTGTTCAAAAGATGATTAGTTGGATTAAAGTTAATCGGCTTTCAAACAACTGGCCCCTGGGGTTTAAGCAAGGTACCATTTTCACATACACTTACTTAGAAAAACTTTGATTTTATATTTGCTGTCATTTTCGAAGTAGTTAACCTTGGGACTTGAAATCCTGCTATCTAATAATGTTGACCTGCTCTTTCCATTTCTAAACACCATTTTGTCATAGCAAATTTTTAAAGTAGGTTTGGTCATGTGACGTCTAACTGCAGAGGGCCTATTTGGTAAACAAAGAGAGCAGCAAACTGTCAGTAGTGCAGTGAGCACTGCACTTACAAGAGCACCATTAGACTGGCTTTAAATGATGTTCTAAACTGAATAATTAGCAGCTCTAAAGCCAAATAACTGTAATTGCTGAAGGAAAAATGTAAGCACCCAGGGGCCCCACTCAACTATTTTTGTGATGGGGGAGGGGGGAAGAATTTTTTTTTTGAAAATATTGATTTGAAGATATTATTTTGCATACAAGTGTGAAGTTACACTGGGATTGTTTTGGGTTGCCAAATTTGGCTGGGCTTTTTGAGTCTCATATTTTTTTATAGAAAAATAGATAAATGTATATTAAACTTTAATAAAATTAATAAAGTTTATAAAATTACAAAGTTGCAGTGGCTGTTAGTGAGGTACTTGCATGGTTTCTTCTTCCAGGCGCTGGCATCCTACAGCACTTAAAAATGCACCAAAGAAAATGGAAAATCACAGGTAGATGTTTACGAATGAAATTTTTTTCTGGATAAACAGTGATAGCTAGATAAGTTGACTTTCTATATTGTTACATTGTTTCTCCATACCCACTTTGATGCATGTTGATTCTCCACTTGGAAAAAATTAAGATTTTATTAACAAAACTGGTGATAATAATAGAAAAAATAAATTTAATAATTTGTTGAAGAATCATGGGTTAAGCTTTTCTCTGTCAAAACCACAACTAGTCCCAAAAATACAGTCAAACCCCTCAAGATGGAAACCCAGATATATTGGACAGGCTCCTTTATGAAATGAACACACCAAATTTTAGTCCCTGCAATGCATTTTATCGTGCTGTCACTTACAGTACTGTGTTTTCAGTTTCTATAACACAGACACTTCTCTAAGTTTGACAGTTAAGGCTGGTTCCAAAAGTGTCTGTCTGTCTTAGAGCTCAAGAGGTTTGACTGTATGTCATAACTCCAACTCTTGTCAAAAGTTATTTAGGCTCAAATACGTATATTGACAGCTAGTATCCTACAAGTACTTGAAAAATTGAATTCTATACCTTTTATATTATATTGCTTATTAAAAAAGGGCAATTTGTCTTCTATAAATTGTTTTTTGACCATTTGCTAAAGATCTAGAGTTCATACTAAAACTGACCTATTCATTCAATTTGAATCCTCAATGTTTGTTGTTTCTCCTAATTCGTTTTATCTTATCAGTGAAAAAAAACGATTATCTTAAATATTTTTTTGTGTTAGTCTCAAAAATCCATAATTATAACACAAGGCTTTCTTTGAGAACATTGTATTATATAATTATGGAAAATTTAGTCTGAGATACAAAGGCCCTTTAACTTGGAATTCTATCCCCTGTGAAATTAAACAGACTCTCAGTCCATATTCATTCAGAAGAAAAATTAAAGAAAGTTGATTGATTCTTATGCTTGAAACAATTTCGTTGAATCATAGACATCAAAATGCATATCTGCATCATCTTTGACTTCATCTTATAAATTAATTGATCCTTGCTTTAGATTGCACAAACTGTGTGCATAATTAGAGCTGTTATATATGTAAATCAGTAGTCTATTTGTTGTAGCTGTGTACTTTTTTGTTTATCCCTAATTAATTAATTAATTTTTTTGTGTGTGTGTATGATTTGTGACCACATAAAAAGTAAATTATCTACTGATTATATTGGGACTTGCAGACTGAATTAGTTTTTACTACTACTGCAGTTGAAGGGCATTTTCTCTTCCACACACAGGGCTCTGGATGATATCAAAGAAAGTGTAAGAGAGTTGCAGTATTACAGGAAAACAATATTCAGAAAAAGCTAGGCCGGTGGTGTGTTGTGGTCAAGCAGTATTCAGTTGCCTGATTGGTCAAGAAAGAAAAGATAATTTATTGCTTACTGATCCGTAATGTTTTGTGAAAACTGAGTAATGTAAATATTTGCCTGTTATGTAGAGCAGCTACTTTTGTTGTTAACAGTTCTGACTGATAACTTCCGAGTTCAGTAGTCGGACATTAAACTTTAACTTTCATTCCTAGTCAATCAAATATTGACATTCTTATGTAACACATGCAATGCAAGACGTTTCTTTAAGAGAAAATCATTGAGAATTGATTTATTTAAGCAAACTACTCAAAATTCTCCAAAAATGTGTTCAATGAAAGTATGTTCTCTGATTGTAAACACAATTATTAAATTTTCAACCTCCAATTTTTATTGCTTTTCCAGCATTCTAATTGGTTCACTCAGTCTCTGTTACAAGCTTATATCCTGAACTGACCAAAATTTATTTTGAAACTGATGTTGCAAAGCTTAAAATAAAATTCAGAATAAATTTTAGTTGTCATTTTTAAGTACCAATAGGTTTCAAAAACTGAATAAGTTTAATCAAACAACTATTCCAATTGTGCTTGTTGGATATGAAGTAATTTATATAGCCAACTCAGTTGCCTATTTTAATTGGTTTACAACCTACCATCCCATATCCAAGGTGCCTTCTTGGAATAACTCGTCTGTGATCCAAATTCAATACACTCTTAAACTAATTCTTTTTGTTAGAATATCATTTAAGAATGTTTAAAGAATAAAACCGAGGCTGAAAAAGTATAAATAAAATGATTTTGTGCATTCCAAATAAGTTTTTACAAAATTGTATAGAATGATTCATTTTTCTAAATGATTAAACTATCTAGCAAGTGAAACACTCTTCATCATTAACAATAACCAAATATTCAGTGATGAGCCTTTACATGTGAACATATAGTTTACTTGATCATAAAAGTGCAGCAAGATGTTTTTGCTAGCACTTTCTTTGCATTTGACTGTTTCTAGTCTTACTTGGCAATCAACAAAAGGGAATGCAAAATGCATTTTTACATGATTCAAATGGCACTTTAAATGTAAATGCTGTTACAAAATTACAAAACTTTTGACATTAAATCACTTTCTATGAGGTGAGCTATTTACTGGGTGCATACAGGCTGCAATGGTTCACTTTTTTGTTAACCAACTATTTAAGAAATCAACATCTTCTTAGCACCTAACTATAAAGACACTATCATCAGTGATCTAACATGAATAATATAGTTTTGTTCTGATTCGCTGTTTGTGAAGTACAAATGTAATTGAAATAAAATATGTGGTTGTCTAAAACTGTACAACGATTACTCTGCCAAAAAAATTAATTTTTTAGGTTTTCAGTTTGCAAGATTGAATTATTTTTCACGTTTTTAGTAGGTTCCACAAGAATTAACTAACGACTGAAACTAGTCGGTAACTGACGGCTGTTACGCCGTAAAATGTAACAATGAACACAAAACATAACATTAACGAAGAACGTAACAACTTTTGACGCAAAATGTAACAATTTTTTGTAACAAAAAAATGAACGCAGTATGTAACAACGCAAAATGTAACAACCGTCATTCTGATATTACGTTGCTGTCTTAAAGGCAAAATCTCTTATTATTGGAAATAATACCAATTCCAGTTAGGGTATTCATCAAAGTAGCAAATCTGTTGTATTTCTTTATGTATCCCAAATCCCCGACATAACAATGAACAACTTGAAAAGACGTTTTAATGTTTATTATTTTCGGGGCGATTTCTTGATAGCAGGTGTTTTATTAAACGGAGTATCAATAAAAGCAAGGTCTTTAAAAGTAGGTAAGGACTTCCCTTCGAATTTTTTACCCACGTATCAATTGGAAGGAATTACACAATTGCCAAAAGGTTTGATTACTAATACAGACAAATTGTTTGACCTTAGATACACGACGTAAGCAAGTCATGGGCACCAGTTTTTCTTCAAAATTTTAGCGTTTTTCCTAAAAATTGTAAATACATTGTTATGTTTCACTTCCGTTGCAGTCTTGTAGTTTTGTTACTTAAGAATAATGCTTTGTAGCTATTTTTTTTAAACCTATGGACATTAATTAAAATCTTAAAAAGGTCCTTTTAATTCTTTACGTACATGCATAGTTAACGACCAGATTTTGCGCTAGATAGGCAATTTCGGTCGGTATTTTATTAACAAACAATTTCTGGTCGTTAACTCAGTAACGACCAGTATTCCTTCAGAATATATATTATATATGGTATTGTATATTCCGATGAAGTTAACAACCAATTTTATTTTTCTTTTGTATATCATTTACGTACTTAACAACCAAATAGGTTATAACAACTCCCGATTTCGCTCGCGCCTGCAGCGCTCGCTCGGCCAAGTTGCCCCCCACCCACCCAAAAAATCATTTTGCCCAGTTACGGGCCTGCAAGCTGTAATTTAAAAAAATCTAGATCAACAAAAAAACTTGAACACTTGAAAAATAAAAAGTATACCGCAATAATCAGTTGAGAAACATAGTTTTCTGGAGACTCAGCGTTTGCTTTCCTTTTTTCAAGTTTGTGTTGTATTTAAAGGCTGTGAACGGCCCTATAAATACTAATAATCTAATACTTATCGTTAAGGGAAGAAGTCAAAACAATGGTATTTTTAATGAACCCAATTTTGTCGGGGGAGGTGGTGGGTGGCGGCACATAACCCCTACCCCACCTCTCCCCACTTTTTCTGAGCTCAATTTCTCAAAACCTGATTTAGGGGTATTTGTTTTAATTGTATTATAGACTCCTCTCTCCACAAAGAAGACGTTGGTGCAAGCACTTTATCGATATCTATTTTATTGAACATGATATTTGCTCCTGAAATTCAGCATTTTTGAAAAAAGGTGCTGGGTGGCGGCATGCGCAATTGAGGTTTTAAACAAGTTTTTTGTTTACAAACAACATGATTTTCCACTTGAAACGGTGAAATGTTACTATCTGATTATTTTTGTCGTGCTTGCTAGCTTACATGTATTTCAGGCGTGAGAACCGCAGTCGTTACAAGCAAGTTATTCCGGCTCTGTCAGCAGCCAATCAGATACCGTGAAGCGTTGTATTGTTCACGTGATTGCGTAAGAGAACCTTGACCCTTAGTTGACGTCAAGAGAATGTTCTTTGTGTCGACTTTGTGGACGTGACTAAATGAATCAGCAGTTTTATTTTTCAGTTTTATTAGGAACAAAATTAGATTTATTGTTGTTTTTGTCCGATTACTGCTAAACAAGGTTTCGCTTGATCACAGAAAGAAAAAAAATTTCGTCAGTGATTGCAGGACGAGTAAAGCAAGGCCAAGATGGCGGACGAACACAACAATCACAACAACGACTTGAGGCGAAGACGAATCCGCTCTGAGCTGAACCTTTCCCATCGCTTTTTAGATTCAATTCCAGAAAATGGACATTTGATGAATAATATGAACGTACACATTATCAAGAAACTAAATTTGGCAGGGAACAACATTACAGTTTTACCAGATGCGATCTCTGTGTTTGAAAATCTTGTCGAACTCGATCTTTCTGGCAACGGCCTTGCCTACATCTCCAACAAGATCGCAGAACTCCGCTCACTCAGAGTTCTTATTGCTAAAAACAACAACCTACAAGATTTACCAAAGGATTTGGGAAGTTTAAAAGCGTTAGAAAACCTAAACCTGGGTGGAAATTCGTTCGAATCATTTGTACCTCAAATGTTTGAACTTGAATCCCTGAAGATTTTGTTTCTCGGAGCAAACCGCATTGACTGTATTCCCAGGGACATTGAACAACTTCAGAAGTAAGTGCGTGTTGAAAATTTGCTTGATAGCCTTTCTCAAACTCAACTAGTTTATCGAATGTTGAGAAACAGACTTCGATTGTTTTTGTTTTTATCACGCGTTACAAGATGTAGTTATCGATGTAGAGATAATTTATATCGCATAAAAACCACATGGGTTTTCTTATTTAAAAGATTTGATTTTATGTTTTTGAGAGACAACTACCTTTTAACTAAGGTTATTAACGAAGTTATGAATGAATTTTTAGTTTTCGAAACAAGCGATCCATTCGTACTAAAATATTGCCATTTATTGGCAAAACATCACGCGATCCAAAATATTGACACCAAAATAATGATGCCCAACATTGCGTTTTCGATGTTTATTCAACAACGTTTTAGTTCTGACTTTTAATTTTCACAACATAGACAGTTCTGAATACTGAGTATCGCCATAAAGTCGGGAAAGTGAAAAAAAAAGTGCAACTCGGCATTTTTAAAGAAGAATTGCAAAAATCAAAGCACACGTCTCAGGGTTTATAGTATACGAGTGTGTCCAATATAGTCTGTGTTAAGTGGTTTTGCAGTCTTTCTAGTTTTTAGTAGCTGCCAAATGAACTACCAGTTTAAGGGGCTTGGAAAAAACAACTTACAAAAACCTCTAAAATTTTATTTTCTCGTACAGAGGCTATTTTGACATCAAACTTTTAATAATTATTATAATAAAAATAATAATTATCAACATTTTTGGTTCTTCTGAAAATGCTATTCTGCCAAAAAGAATAGTTTTTTAGGGTTTAAAAAAGTATTTTAGTTTAAAAACCTCTAAATTTGATATACTTGTTCTTAGTTTTTTTAATTAGGCAGTTTTGGCATCAAACCTTTAATAACATTTTTGGATCTTCTAAAAAGGTTATCTGAATCAATTTACATAATTATTTGATTTTAATTATATTTTTTTAAATATATGAAACAGAAAATGGACAAAAAATTGTGTTAAAAAACTTCTTTTGTAACTCAGCAATATATAGGGGTCTTTTAAGACTTACCTGCCTCAAATACTTAAGGTGAAAAGTCAAGCAGTGTAGAAAAAGGGAGCATAGTTCTATTTTTTGCTTAGTACTACTTTATTAATTTTGTTTCATCTGAAATATGTGATGTTTGTTTTAGCCTGGAAATCCTTTATCTTGGTGGAAATCAAATCACCTCAGTCCCTCCTGAAATGGGAAACTTACCAAAGCTACAATCACTGTCATTGAGTGACAACAAAGTAGAATCCTTGCCACCAACTTTAGCAAAGCTGACAAATCTTCATTCTTTGAACCTGCATAACAACAGGCTAACAACCCTACCGATGGAAATACTGCAGCTTTGGAACTTACGAGAACTTAGTCTGAGGGAAAACCCTCTTGTCGTACGATTTGTTAGAGACCTAACTTTTAACCCATCATCACTTCTGGAGCTGTCAGCTCGTACAGTAAAAACAGCTAAAATTGAATACACTGATGAGGATCTTCCGCAACATTTGATGAAATATCTCGATAGTGCAAGATGCTGTGTTAACCCAAAGTGTTCAGGCGTTTATTTTGGGGAGCATGTGAAACATGTCAAGTTTGTTGACTTTTGTGGTAAATATCGACTGCCTTTTGAGCAATACCTTTGTTCACCTCATTTAAATGATATAAAATGGGAAGAGTCTTTGTTATCAAGTGCTCCTAGTACAAGCAGCAGCAGCGATGAAGACATTGATGGAGTAAGACAAGACAGATTAAAGAGGGTTCTTCTTGGTTGACCTTGGCACTTTCAAACTTACTTAGTTCGAGAAGAAGAAAAAATAAACTCACCGAGAGAAACAATATATTTGAAATGACGCCACATTGACACAATTAAAGGTTCTTGTGCAAAAGTAATGTAAATGACTTTGTATGAAATTCTAAATTCCCCCAGTGGTTATGAAGAGAAATAAAATAAATAATATATTGAAATAATGTAGAGAGAAATGACAACTCCATCAAAAGTCACTTACACCCTTTTTGCACTAGACCCTTCAATTGTGTCAGTGTAGCATAATATGATGTGTCATTTCTCTTCTTCCCATGCTGTATTACCTAAATTTCTTTGTTTGTTATCATGTTGTTAAGATGATCCTTCTCTACAAATGTTTTACCCAAGCTCATCAGCATCTCAGACCTGTCAAAAACATGGAAAGGAAGTATTCATTTTTTTGTCAAAAAATCGTCCTCTTGCCTAATTGCAACACATGGCAAAATTAAGTTTGGCAGGTAAGATAAAGTAAGCTCATGCCATCTAAAAGTGTCAAAAGTTTTCGTCTTGAGGTTAGGGATGGCCTTCTTCTGGACATCCTTAACAAAAGTCTTCATGTTTGGTGAAAGTGCATGCATCAGCATGAGCCAGAGTTTGAGATAGAAAACATCTTTATACAAAGATTTCATCCTGCCCTTCACTCACCCCTTTGACTTTCACCAACCATTCCTTAAACTCTGGTTCAACCAGCCAATCATTTTGAAAAACATATTCCACACATTTCAGCTGTGTCAATATTTGAGATGAGGCACAACTTCTGAGGTTAGTCAAGCAACATGGTTAGTCGGTAATAAATTAACAATCTGAAATGGCCCTTTCTAATGTTCTTGAAAGCCTCTGATTCTGATGCGGTTTTTCAATAAAATAATATATTTATAAGGGACTGTATTAAAATTTTTTCCATTTAATGACTCTCAATATTCCTGGTTTCTGCTTTTATACCAAAATTTCAAGGAATAGCATACAGACTGATAGAGTTCTTTTTGCAATCTTTTGTCATAAGTGCTGTTTTTTAGGCCCTCTGTATGGTTTTGACCAAAAATTTGAAATTTTAGGATTTTCTAGGATTTTCTATGGCCATATCTGCTACAACTGGGTCATTAAGATTAAAGAAGATAAACATATATTTGATTTTTACAGACATGCACAGGGTTCAAAATAATGTTCAGAAAATATGCTTTATTTTGTAGGCTGTTCGATGTAGACCATAATTCAGGCTCTCTGTTTTTGGCATGAAGAGATTGTACATAAACATACTAGCAAGAAAACATAAATCAACAATTCTAATCTATCAATTGCAGTCAATTTGAGGTGATGAAATCAGGTTTATGTCTGATCTTACAAGCAGCTACCATCTTCTGATTCCCCCTTTATAGAATCACTTCATCTTAAACTGCAATGAAAATAAAATTTTCAGGAAGGGTTGTAAATTTATTAGCAGCAGGCAGTTTTTTTGAACCCTTAGCTGTTTGTAAAAACAGACTTACTTTGTGGTTATCTAAACTGTATTCCAGAAAATTTTTTGCTTTCCCAAACATTTCATGTAAAGTTTGCCCATTAGTAGTTCTCTGTACTAATCCCTAATGTGATGTATTAGATTAGGAAAATAGAATTTAACCTCTATTAAGCGGCCACCCTTGGGACTCTGAAAAATGGCCACCTAATAAAGGTTGGCTGTTCAATAGAGTTATCAAATAGAGCAGTTTACTGACCTCAAAAAAAAACTTGACTTTTGAAAGTGGCTGCTTAGTGGAGGTTGGCCGCTTAATGGCTGGCCACTCAAGAGAGGTGGAGCTGTACCACTAAATACCATTTCTGTAAGAAGCTATTTAGGCAAAATTGGTACAATTTAGGTTTTTATCACAGATTTTTAGTGTATTTCAGTTTGTTGGGATAGTCGATGATGTTTTGTTATTTGAATGTAAATATTATATTTGCTAGTATGCCTTGAAAATTTGATTAATTGATGAAGATATAGGTAAAATATTGAGAAGAAAGAAATAAAATGGGGCTTTTAAAATGTTCTCATTTGTGCCAGTTTTTTTAAGTAGCACGTCTGTAAATTATTATAATATTTTTACTACTGAAGTGCTAGGTCTTTGTCATAAATAGTTAAACAATTATTCCAAGAGCACACATTGGATATGACATGGTAAAAGCACAGAGTTGGCTATAAGTTGTCCCATATCCAACAAGCGCAAATAGAATAACTGAGTATTTCAAACCTATCAATACTTGAAAACTACAGCTAATTTTTTTTCAGAACCATTTTTCAGCTTTGCAACGCTTCACAGTCATGTTCCATTTATGAGCTGATAACCGAGATTGTGTAAAACAACGCTACAAACGCAATATTCGAGTTTGTCAATTAAACTGTTGATAAACCGAGGAGTATTGTTGAGTGGTTCAGTTTCACTAGGAGTGTGAAGAAAATAAACTTTGACCTTGGGTTTTTCAACACACGAGCTTGTTACACAGGCAACCCAAACAAGAAAACGCTTCCACGTTCAAGACATCAACAAATGTTAATTTGTGGAATTACCCCTTCCCTAATAATGTGCAAGTCCTCATATTTTGAATTAAGGTCGCCTCCTTGTTCTGAATTTTAACTTCTTGGAGCACGCCATTCGGATATTTTCTGTTAAATTTCAACGCTCGACCACAAGGTTCTTACATTCGGGTTCTACATGTTACACAGGCAACCCAATCAAGAAAACGCTTCCACATTCAAGACATCAACAAACACGCTCGGGAAAATTGTTTATGAGTTAAGACAGCAGAGCTCGCGGGCTCATCCACAGGGATACCCTAAGCTTTGATTGCTGCGGATCTCTGCTATCGCTTCAAACGTCGCCCTCTTTTTGATTATCTGCTGGTTGATTTGATGGGCTGTGCTAGCTGTTAGACCTAGACATAAGCTCCAGTGCCGGTTCAAATCGCTCACTGGTCTTTTAGTACGTCCGTTCGATCCCGAGCCTTGGATGCGGACTGCTCTCACCGCACCATCTGCACCCTTAAAAATCTTTTCCACTTCTCCAAACTTTAATTTGAGGCCCGGTTTCCATAAAATCGCTCTTGACGCCATTATCGCTAACATTGTTTACCGCTCCTATTTCGGAAACTGAATCAAATTCGAACGGTTTGAGCTTCCATTCACCAATTCTCAGCTCTACGGACAATATAGGTATTTTCATTAGGTATTTGTACTTTGAAGTCTTTCGGCAAATTGGAAAAAGTTACTTCGACTAAAGTATGGCAGCACTGCTGTTTGGCTCAATTCAATTAGAAAAAATTGTGGAATTACCCCTTCCTTAATAATGTGTAAGTCCTCTTATTTTGCATGTTTTAAACTGATGATGTAAGATGGGCTCTGCTATACGTTGTTCTTGTTCTGAATCTTAACTTCTTGGAGCACGCCATTCGGATATTTTCCGTCCGCGGCTTTTTAATTCTTCAAAGGGCCAGGCGGTTCCTCTATCCAAGATTTATTGTCGATAATAGACGCGCAAGTAACTCGTATCACCGATAAACTATTGCTTTGCACTGCAGCTTAGTTACTGCATTTTATCCATTTTGAAAAATGCCGAAACGCCGGGCGAAACTCGCGACTTCTAGCAGCATATACCCATGGATTCAGACACGACGAACTGTAAGAGAGAAGCCCTCCCCAAAACCAGACGCGGATTATTTTTATTTTTAAACAATTATCTGTTGTTATGAGTTGTATCCCTGAGATTATCATGGATGGCGTATAGAGCACCAAGAATATTCCAATAACAATACTAGTTGTCCATGCTGCTTTCTTGTTCTTCTTTACTTCTGTGAAATGTTTCCTCTCTGTTGAGTCACCAGTGTGGAACGTAGTCTCCACGGTAATTCGCTTCACCTGCTTCGAAGCGGTTCTGAAAATGTGATAGTAGCAGTAACTGATTACAGCGAGGGGTACTATGAATCCAAGAACAGCTGCAGAGGTCCAAAGCTTCGGTAGTTGGTAGACATCAGTAATGAACAACCTCACTGAGGCGAGTAGTATGGAAAATATCCACACGAATGCGATTGCAATGTAACACTTACACTTAGTCATTACATTGAGATAACGATACACCAAGGTTATGGCGAGGAAACGGTCAACTGAGATAACAGCGAGAGTCCATGTTGTGGTGATTAAGGCTTGCACTGACATGAACTCGGTGGCAATTGTTAGGGGATGCTGGTTCTGCCAAATGTTTAGCACACTTTTTGCGCCCCATAAAGGGTTGACTACCAGTCCAACGACAAAGTCTGCAAATGCCAAGGAAGCAATGTAATAGTTTGAAATGGTATGAAGGCCTGGCGTCCTGTAGATTATCCATAGAACTACTGAGTTCCCGCCTACCGACATGAAACATGAAACACTGTGCAGAATGGTTAAAACTAGTGTAGAAGAATAGGACAACTCTCCTGTACATTCGCTGGCATTTCTTCCTTGTTCCGTAAACTTCATTAGGTTATATTTTTCGTTTCTCGCTATAGTAATAAATTTGCTCTTCAGCGGCTTTTTTCTTCCGTTTTTGCCGGTCAGTCAGTGTGCTCAGCTCCTTTCAGGGTATACTTCTTTTTTACTGTTTCAAGTTGTTAACAATGCCAAGGTATATTTTTTACAATTGACTGATGAGTTTCTAGATGTCGAGTATTGAGGTTTTGAATGTTATCAATTCCTGATTATCAATTCAAGATTCCTTGAAACTACTGCAGTGAGAACTTTATAAAATTTACATGAAGAACTATCAGAATGCGTCTTTTGTTCTGTTACGTTTGCTTCCTTGGTAATTTCTTAAAAGCGTCGTCACTATTCAGAGATGAACTAGAGGTTGGTCGCAATGACGCAGATCTGAACGCTGTGAACTTCAGAGTTGAATACAGTTTTAAATTGTCTTTCCCAATGTGAAGCGCAGTATTGCTCTTTCAAATATATACTGTTAACAACTCACTTTTGTATATAATATAGTGTTAAATGCTAAGTGCTGGCCTAATTATGGTGCCGTAATCTGACGGCTTTTTGGTTACTCAGCTTTAAAAATTAGAAGAGTCGGTTTTTTAGTTACACATTTACCGTACAGAAATTGACGCGCGAGTGTATCATTAGTGACTCGTCTCTTGGTTTGGGGTTGTATTTCGTCATTAATGTTGACAGTTATTTGAAAAACGGATGGAAATGTATGGTGGCGAGGTAATGATCATGATCTTCTTAAAAGAGTGGATAGATAAATCTGTTTCGTGGGAATTAAGTTATAAGGTGCTGGAATCCTTCATCGGGATATTTAGCTCAGACGAAGAACCAACCGGGGAAATGCTCCTTATAATGGGGTGGTAGATATGACCGTCGTAGTTTTTAGGGGTTAAGATAGTCATTCCACTATTCTTTAGCGGTTGTAAAAGGAAAACTGGTGTTCAACCAAGAGCCTGGTTTATTTTTAGGGTTGAAAACGCGAAGCTATCAGACTGCTTGTAGGTTTTTGGTTTGGTAAACGTGTACGTGCGTTTTAACTTAAAAGACCAAAGTCCTTTGACGAACGTCCTATTGCGCGTGCGCCTCTATTTGCTGCATTTCACGTTCGGCGCAACGCAGGGGGACTCAGCATGTCAATTTTCAATTGGTATTTTTTGGGGTAATTTTCTATTCAAGAGTTAGTTTTCGGGATGGAATGCCTTGGTGTTTTTAGGGTATTTTTGGGACTAAATTCCCCGACGGTCATCCCTACCTTTTCAAACCCTACTATATTATTCATAAACTTGTTGTATTATAAATTAACGTCGCCGTGAGTTGATAGGAAAAGCTGACGTTTCGAGAGTCAGCCCTTCGTTTAATGCTAAGACGAAGAGCTAACGCTCGAAACGTTAGCCTTTCCTATCATCTCACGGCGATGATAATTTATTTATCACATAATACTACAACTGGTTTACATCCACTCGCCGACGCATTCATAATTTTTTTAAAAGCTATATACCTATGTTATTTATAAGTTTGAATAATGAGTTTGTGCCATATTTATACTATACGTTACCTTAAAGTTTTAACAAGGTTATAAGGAACTGATTCCTAAAAAAGAGCGATTTTGTATTGCTGAATGCCAGTGAATTTTCGGTAAGGAAGCAGATCTTTCTTTAAACTGCTAAGTAGAGCAGTTATGTGTTGATTTAAAACCTAAGTGCTCTGTATGTTGTGAAGTAGAGAGAAGTTCTGTTAGCAATATAACATATTACGACAGGGCGAGTTTCTTAATTGTTTTCACGGCAAACTTCCCATCAAAAGCAAAGCCTTCCGAACCAGCAATGACAATAATAACGAAACTTTAGTAAGAGTTTAGTCGGTGTAGAAAAGATATATAGTTTTGCTGTATTTATTTGGAAACGCAGTTTATCTCATACTTAGTTTGATATTTACATAGCAGACAGGTGAAATATAGAACGTGTATGATATCAAAAACAGCCAATCAGAACGCACGATTTCCATATCATCACGTGTGATTGATTTGAAACTTTTACCGCCGTTGAAAGAACTTCTCAATCTTCTTCGTTGGAGAGAAACACGTAAAACCAACTAAGTATATGATAAAAAGAAAATTATGGTCGCTTGGAGATACGAATTTTATGTTCTCGTGTTGAGTCTTGTGTATCTTCGCTGCGCTCACCTGTGAGATAATTTTTCAAAACTCGAAGATAAAATTCGTATCTCCACGCGGCCATGTTATATCCTCTATATATACCACGAACTACAATTCATTAACTTAAACTCATCTGCGATTGAGAGAAGAACCACAACTTAAACAGGATTAGTCAAAAAAGGTTAAATTCAGTATTTATAGAATATTAGCAAGGAGGAATATTTTTACTTTTCAATCATTGTTTATACAGCGTGTTTATACATTATACATTTCACATATCAAGACCTTGAAACATATTGTTAATAAGTTTGAGTTTGCACTAATAAACAATATAGTTGTATATTAGTGTTTGCTAGAATTTGATATTGAGAGCATGAGTACGTTTTCTAACTCTTTTTAGTTATCGGACTGTCTAGTACTTTTTCTAGTCCTATTACACTTTACAAAAGCGGCTTCGCATAAATGATAATACTTTCAAAAGTAAAAAACATATAAGACAGAGAGTGCTAAAGAACATACAGTTTTTTTTAATTTCACCATAATTGTTTGAAAACAGAGAAGAACTAGACCTTCTCATGCTAAAAATATTAGCACGGAGTCGGAGGGATACTTTTACAATTTTTTTGAGTTCATTATGACATATATATAACTCACCTCAATAATTAGTTCACTGAATCAAGCTTGTATTTATGTGAACTCATTATATACTGTACACAATTGTCGTTTATTATTTTTCTGTAGTTTTTTTATCTAAAAGGTGATAGTTGCATGTCAATTGGGACCCTGTTCTGTTACTATATACCTCCTGTCACGCCCGATTTTTTTGAGTGCTCAGTGACGAATTTAGTTAATGAAATAAATACATAGTAAAATAAAAACGTTAGAAACGTTGCTTTTGCCTATCGGCGGTGAAAGAGAATAATATTTATTGGTTGAAAATCACTCAAGTTAATTTTGGGTAGAACAAATCAAGCGCGCTTTCTTGAAATCAAAGTGTAACCAAGTTTCCAGTTTGCTTTGTTTTCACAAAACTACATACAGCGGTACTTTAGTAGCTGATCAGACAGACTTGGCACACACGGCAGAAGGCTTCAAAACTTAATACTGATTGAAGCTGGTGCTATTTGGAATTAGAATCAAATAAATCTGTTGGTGGCGTATGCACATGCAGCGATACAGCAGTTAGAGCGCTAGCCTATGACGTAAGGATTAGGACTGTAAAGGTGATGTTACACGAGGCAATTGATTTGTCTCGCAATGGCGTTGCGAAGCAAGTTTCAGAAGGGGTGTTACACGGCACAATAGCTCCAGCATTTTGAAGAAAGTAGCTACAATCGTTGCGAAAAGTAGAAGCGGATTCTCCTTTTGCCGCAACTTTTCTCGGAACAATTTTAGCCATTGCAGGGGTGTTACACGCTGCAATGGCTCGTGCAACTTGTGTCGCAACGCCATTGCGATACAAGTTGCACAAGAAATTTCCTCTTAAAAGAACGTCAGGGTGTTTTGATAATACAAAACAACGGGTTATCTTGCCTTTTGACCTGTAAAACCTAGACCTGGAAAACAAAAACCTAGAAAACCAAGACCTGGAAAACCAAGTACTTGTTTTTCCAGGTCTTTGTTTTCCAGGTCTTCGTTTTTCAGGTTTTCCAGGTTCAGGATTTCCTGGTCTTGGTTTTCTAGGTCCTGGTTTTCTAGGTTTTGTTTTCCAGGTCTTGATTTTCTAGGTCCTGGTTTTCCAGGTCTTGGTTTTCTAGGTCTTTGTTTTCTAGGTTTTGTTTTCCAGGTCATGGTTTTCTAGGTCCAGGTTTTCCTGGTCTTCGTTTTCCAGGTTTTCTAGGTCTTTGTTTTACAGGTCTTAGTTTTTCAAGGTCTTTGTTTTCCAGGTCTTGGTTTTCTAGGTCCAGGTTTTCTTGGTCTTGGTTTTCTAGGTCCAGGTTTTCCAGTTCTTGATTTTCTAGGTCCAGGTTTTCCAGTTCTTGGCTTTCTAGGTCCAGGTTTTCCAGTTCTTAGTTTTCTAGGTCAAGGTTTTCCAGTTCTTGATTTTCTAGGTCCAGGTTTTCCAGTTCTTGGTTTTCTAGGTCCAGGTTTTCCAGTTCTTTATTTTCTAGGTCCAAGTTTTCCACTTCTCGATTTTCTAGGTCCAGGTTTTGCAGTTATTCGTTTTCTAGGCTAAGTTTTCCAGTTCTTGGTTTTCTAGGTACAGGTTTTCCAGTTCTTGATTTTCTAGGTCCAGGTTTTCCAGTTCTTGATTTTCTAGGTCCAGGTTTTGCAGTTCCTCGTTTTCTAGGTCCAAGTTTTCCATGTCTTGGTTTTCCAGGTCTAGGTCTTGGATTTTCAGGTCCTGGTTTTCATCATTGCAGCTAAAAAAACTGTTGAAGAAAATCGATGATCGTGTTTTCTGTTTCTTCATCACAGCTTATCTTTTAGGTCTTCCCTCAAATTGCTCTACAAAATCTATTATGGTAATGCAAAGCAACTGCTTTTAGGTTTTTGCTTGTTGAGTTGACCTCCAACCACACACACAAAGCGTCTCGAGTATCCGTCACCGATTATACCACAACTTTTCTTACAATTTTGACCTTCATCTATTAACCCAATCAAAACTGAGCTTGAAAGCTCCTAAAAGCGCAAAATAAAGACAACAAAATTTCATCAGAACATCGAGGCAAACAATATTTCAAGACAGAGCAACAGGTTTATTGAATGAACCTTTTTCTGACAGCTCTATTACCCAGAAAGACACAACTTCATTCCATGTCAGATCTGCTATATATATTTGACAAACTTGCCCAATGAACTTGTTTAATTATTTTTGAAATTTATACATAGCTGAAACTTAAAATCTCTAGCTGCTCTGAGATTTTATTCAACATCCCTGACATTATAATTAACATATCGAAACTTTATTCAACACTCTTGAATTTTATTTAACACTCTCTGAGATTTCACTTAACATCTTTGAAATTTTATTTAATATATATGAATATCTCTAAGTTTTGTTTTACATATATGATATTTTATTCAACACTCCTGGAATTTCATTTGACGTCATTGGAATTTAACATCCTTGAAACTTTATATAATGTATCTGAATTTTTAACGTACCTGAAATCTTGTTTTACATCTCTGAGATGTTATTCATCACTCTTTGAAATGTATTTCAACACTCTGAAATTGGAAATTTCATTTGACACCTATGAAGTTTAACATCTCTGAAATTTTAACATCTTTTAAATCTTATTTAACATCTCTGAAACTTTATTTAACAGTCTGAAATTTTATTTAACACTCTCTGAAGTTTCATTTGCCTTCTTTGAAATTGTATTTAACATATATGAAATTTTGATATCTCTGAAATTTTATCTAACATACTTGATACCTACAATTTTGGTTAACACCTCTGAAAACGTTTTCAATATCTCTGAAATATTAACATCTTTAATCTTTTAACAACTCCGATACTTTATTCAGCATCTGAAATTCAGTCTTTGAAATTTTCTTAAACATCTTATTTTAAAATCTAAATTTATCTAAATTTTAACACTCACCAAAAATTTGTTTAACAACTCTTAGATATTGTCATCTTCATTTTCAAAATCTGAGATGTATCTATCTCTTAGGCTTTGCCACAACATCTCTGAAAATTTATTTAGCATATCTAAAATTTTGTTCAATTCAAGATACCTCTCACATCTTATTTAATATCTTTGAAACTTTAAATAACGCCTTTGGTATTGTATTTAGCATTTCTGAAACGTGTCTTCTCGTAAGTCCCTTTTCGTTTTTTTTACTTCGAAATTTTATTTTCTCTGAAATCTTTCAAATTTTATTCAACGCTCTCTGAATATTCAAGTTAGTTCCAAGATAGGAGTGATTCTGAGCGAGCTGTAAAAAATAAGGCTGCTTCCTGTTTAGAGGAAAGAACTTCGAAACATTCTGACAGAAAAACTTGAATGGGGGTGCACAAAATGAAGGGTGATCCCTACTATCGAAAATAGCCAGAACAAGATATAATCTGTTGGGCATTAACGATTATGACTGGTTTGAGGCAACTCAAGCAGCTATTCATGCCAGAAAATTTCTGTTGAACAATTTGTTTGAAAAGCAATATATTCTTAACGAAGATGATGATGATGTAAAATCTTGACTGAAAACCTGTACCTAAGGGGCAATGTCCCACTATGGGAGACTAAGTTCGAGTCTACTTCAAATGGGTTCGATATTAACTGAAACAAACAAGCGTGGGTCATAATCAGTTCATTTGGAGAGCGAGAATATTTACAGTTAGTTTACAGTGCTTATGCACTTCTCAGTTTTTCAACGACTTTCTACTGCCCTTAGTAGAATAGAAAGAGGCATTTATTTGAAAAGGTGAATTTTACAATCAGTTTCTCGTGTATTGATTGAACTCGCTTTTGTAGTTACGGCATGTGAACTTGTTTGTTTGTTCGTAATCTTTCGTTCAGACCATGGATTCAATGATCGTAACATTTCGCTACTATTTATTGCTATTTAGGAAGTGACCTGTAAGTTTTTTTGTTTTCTCTGTAGTTGACTCCAAAGATAGACCGCTTCCACTACGAAGCCCATCATGGCGAGATAGAAGCAAGGGAGATCTCGAAGTCATTTTAAATGTTTAGAAAAAAAATAATAAGTAATATTGATGGAATGATAACGAAGAGGTGAAATGTTGTTCTTCAGGTCAATAATAACAAATATAACTTTAGGATGAATAAGATTCAGTCCGATTTACCACTGTACGACATAAACTTGATTTCGGGTTGGCCTAACCCGAAAACTAGAACCTAGTCTAGCAGCCGAACAAACTCAACTAACGCGCTCCCCCGGCTTAACCTCATTTTATTGCCTTCTAAACCCGCAAAGAGGGCTGCGGTCATGCTGCACGTCATTTTTCAATGTTTTCATTGTTTTTTTGTATTTGTCAGTCAGTTTTTAACGTCATTGTTATGATAATATATGTGCATAATTACTTTTGAATGGCCGTGAACCGATATAACTACTCATCTTTGAAATTTTCACAACGTATATGAATTCTTGATATCTCTAAATTTTTTTAAAATCTCTGAAATTATATTCAACACTCTCTGAAGTTTCATTTGACTTCTTTGAAATTTTAACATACATCTCTGAAATTTTTTTACCGCATCTTAAATTTTAACATCTGAAATTTTATTTAACATCTTTGAAGTTTTATTTATTACTTTTTAAAGTTTTGTTCAGCACTCTAAAATTTTGTTCAACACTCTGAATTTAATTTGACATCTGAGAAATTTTTTTTAACATATCTGATACTTTGGTTCCTTTGAAATCTTAATCAACATATTTGATATCTAAAATTTTGTTTAACACCTCTGAAAACGTGTTCAATATCTCTGAAATGTTAACATCTTTAAAGTTTTAACAGCTCAGAAACTTTGTATTTTCTCTGATGTTTTATTCAGCATCTCTGAAATATTTTTCAACATCTTTGAAATGTTAAAACTCCAGAATAGTCGAAACTTTGTCTAGTATTTCTGAGGTTTTATTATAACATCTCTGAAAATTTATTTAGCATATCTAAAAACTTGTTTATTTCAAAATACCTCTTACATCTTATTTAATATCCTTGAAACTTTAACTAACACCTTTGGTATTGTATTTAGCATCTCTGAAGCGTGTCTTCTCGCAAGTCCCTTTTCGGCTTTCTACTTCGAAATTTTTATGCCTCTGAAATCTCTGAAATTATATTGAACCCTCTCTGAAATTTCATTTGACATCTTTGAAATTTTATTTAACAAATTTTGAATATTGATATCTCTGAAATTACATTTATAATTAACATATCCGAACTTTATTCAACACTCACAGAAATTTTGTTCAACACTCTCTTGATTCTCTCTTTGAAATTTTTTACCGTTAGTTTTGCAACACTTAATCACTTTCCCTCTGACGACGGGACACATGTGACAGAGTCAAAGGCAGTGATAAGTGATGGTGCAAAGAAGCAAAATCTATTGAGGAGCAGGTGATTACACAAAGGTATCTCTGCTCTTAAAGATAAGTAAAATAAATGATAAAGAAATTGTTTCTATGCTCTGTGAGTAGTATTCATCTTTTCGCTGCAGTTAAACTACAAAATGTGAGGATCAAAGTTTTGCTGTGAAAATTCAAGAGGGCAGAATATTGATATGAAAAAAATTAAGACCAATATGAAAACAGGAAGACCAAATGTTAAAACATCGAAAACGGCTCTTTTCTACGAACATAACAAACCCATTGCATGTGCTAATTAACTGTTAATGACAAACAAAAATACTTTAGCAATATCACAACTGTATAAACATATTACATTCAGTATCAAAAATATGCCATATAAAGTCAAGAAAAGGCGGTCTTTTTGACGTTTAATATGTTTTCTTCGGTGGCCAGGTGATTTTTGCATACTTTTATTTGAAAATGAAAATAAGATATTGTAAGCGATGTTAAATGTGTTTCTTTTCGATGAAGAATTTTCAGAACTTTCTGCTCTGAAAAAAAAATTGATCAGAAAAATTTGCAAATTATTGAACATCTGGTTTTGCCACGGCGTTACCATGAAAGGTTACTAAGGGCAAGAAAAGAAAAAGCTTGGTCATACGTCGTTCACATAATTTTTCGCAAACATGGCAGCTCTGTATACTATCGTTTTCCCTGTTTTATTTGGAATACTAGGAGTCGTGAACTTGTCTGGAAATGCTTTAATAATTGCGGTTGTTTCACGAAACAAATCCATGCGGACTCCTGTAAACTATCTGTTGCTAGGTCTTGCTATATCCGACATGATGGTTGGAGTTTTTTCAACAGCAAGCAATGTCATTAGTCCATACATCAGGGCGCGCCCTCAAGGAGTAGTTGGACTTCTTTTGTGCAAACTTATCATACGCCAAACCGTGCTTTGGACCAGTGGTCTTGTGTCAGCATTTACTTTATCACTGATAGCGTACGAGAGATACCAGGCGGTTGTTCACCCTTTCACGGCGGCGGTTAGGGTAACCACAAAGAAAATCGTGCTAGCAGTAGGTTTCTGCTGGCTTTTAAGCACAGCCATATATTTTAACTTTATGCGTCTTGCTCGAGTTGATCCTAAATCAGGAAAATGTGGTTACGATCCAAGCGCGGAGATGGAAACATTTCTTGCAGTCTTCAAGTATGTCGACGTTTTCGCCTACGCTGTTCCATTCGTTACCATGATTGTCCTGTATGGACGAATTGTCTGGGTTATGATAAAGCAAACAGATCAGGATAAGGACAAACGACAGTTGGCAGTTACTCGAATGCGGAAGAAAGTCACCATTATGCTTCTTGTAGCTACAGCTGCATACATCATGACCGTTGGTCCAGTTACTGTTTTTCTCTTTCTACAAAATTCAATATCGTTTTTTCATTCGATTCAGTACAAGATTAAGACAGTAATGATGTGTCTCAATTCAGCACTTAATGCCTTCATTTATGCATTGTTCAGTGTCCAGTTTCGGAAAGCTTTCAAGTCTACCTTGTGCTGCTCTTCACGAGAAGAAAACCCACCAGGTGTAGCGAGGCATTATGGACACCTCCGCTTTTCTCAAGGTAAGACAGACACAAAGCTGTGATGATCCCCCTCATCTGAAAAAATCAATCTTGAGACATAAACCGATCGGTAACCACGAAAATACACCGAACTTTTGTTCTGCAGTTAAAACAATTAAAAATGTGAGTTTTCGGCTGCAAAACTGTAGCCTTGAGCAGCATTGGAAATGCAAAGGGGAATTACAAAGGGGAAAAAGAACAGGAGTTTTGCTTGAACTTCCACGAATGCCTTAACTAAAGGCAATTTTGAAAAGACTCGTTGCTTACATCCATAAAATATCTGTGAAGTTCCTCGATGAGGTACGCGTCCTGGAATTCGGACAACTAGAGTTCAGCTTGAACTTTCACGACTACCTTAACTAATGACAAGCTTGAAAAGTCTCGTTGCTTACATCCACAAAATTTCTGTGAAGTTCCTTCAAAAGATACCCGTTGTGGATTCGGACAACTGGAGTTCGGCTGGAACTTCCATCAGAATACCTTATTAACTAATGACAAGTTTGAAAAGTCTCGTTGCTTACATCCACAAAATTTCCTCGAAAAGATAGCCGTTCCCACAAAAACTGTTGAATGTACACTCAGAACTTGACTCATGGCGAGAGCGAGAAAGCACAGAAGGGGCGACGACGAAAGCGCAGTTTTATACAGTGATCTGACCGTATCACTGGGACTGCTGAGCCGAAATACTGTGAGCGTTACTAAGAGCCAAAAACCTCAGGAAGATTGGAGTTATTCTAAATGCTAGGGAAAAATAACCCTGGCCGCATCAAAATGCAAAGTATAGTAACAACAGGCAAAATTTTTTGAAGAAAAAAAGGTGCTGGTGAGCACAGACAACACAAGAGGTAGTATAACGACCACAGAGCTTTTCTCCGAGGCGTTTCGTTGCATTTACAACTTCATCAGGAAGTCAAGCGATTTAAAACTTTCACACAAGCTGTTTGTACTATAGCTATTATCACAATTTACATCAATGTAAATATTAAGTATCACGTTTTGAGCTTATTGAACGGAAGCCCTAAGCCGCATATTACGTTACGATAAAAGAACTCGCTTTTTGAAATGTACGGGGAATATAACAAAAGCTCTTTGAAAACACTAGAAAAGCCTTAGCGCACATATCGCCCTCATTAGTTTTTTCACATTCTTGTTTAATCTCCCCGCAGATCATACATTCCGATGTGAGCTGTATATAGTGTCTATACTACAGCAAAAACCCGCGTATAAGAATCTAAAATTTAACAACCTGTCAGGCTAAAGTTCTCATTTTAAACCACATTTTCATAAGAATCTATTTAGTCTAATATTTTCAATAGGTTCTTGTTTTACAAGAATTGGAATACTGGGCCCAGTTCCTCGCTAACCTAGGGTTAATTACCATGACAACCAATAGGTAACCGTGGGTTAAGTTAATCGGGGTTTTGAGGAACCGGGCCCATCATATCATGTTTTTGGATCAGATGATGATTGCATCAACTCCCAAGCACTCGAGGGCCATACACTTCAGACTTTTATGATTTCACGTACAGTTCAGTACTATTGTGCACACCGTATCTAAAATCCTTGTATTACTTTGTAATAGGCACGAAAACAACTTCCGATAAAGCAATTATCGTTATTATAATTATTATTAATTATTATCATTTTTATTATTATTATTATTATTATTATTATTATTGCTATTATTATTATTATTGTTATTATTATTGTTATTATTATTATTATTATTATTATTATTATTATATTGGAGGGCTATGTGAGTGATAAGGTGTCCAACTGGATCAGTGAAGTAACGAGATTAGCCGAGTTTGCTGCGGTTCAGCCTCAAGCGTCCTATGCAGCATACACGTTTGGCCTAAAACATCGATGGACGTATTTCATCAGAACCATTCCAGATATTCAGGATCTGCTTGAGCCATTAGAGAACGCTATATCACGTATTCTTATCCCTGCTCTTACAG
>JAOBAT010129410.1:0-12549 GCA_026413305.1 Hydrozoanthus tunicans
ACTGAGAGAGGAAGAACTAACCCTAGAGAAAGCCATAAGGATTAAATGATATACAAAATATATAAATGAAATAAAACAATAATGATTAAAACTGAATTGAGCATCGAGAGAATTTTTTTTTTTAAATTGCCCGAGACCGCGAACAAGAGAGAAGGGGGGGGGGGGGGATCGAGCGTTTATCATATACCCTTGTTGATTGTCCGGCAAGTGTTTTGGGACCGTTTTTATGTACCGAACGGAGTTTCATCAACTGTATTTCTCTTTGTGTTAACAGAGAACAAAGCGAGCTCATCACGACCCTTCAAGTGGAGAAAGAGTAGGTAGCTTCTACAATCTTCTACAATCGTATTTTGTTTCATGTAGAAGGTGGAAAAACGAGAAAATACTTCAATAAACACATTTACTTGCCATTCATGTTAGCAAGAAACGGTTTGGTTTTGAAATTTATGAGGCATGTAGCGGAAAACAACCGCCATCGGAAGTCGTTGTGCTCAAGTACAAGTCAACGCGTTGACTTCTGTTTACCTCCCCCCTCCTCCTCCCCCACCGTCCTTAAATCCAAAAAAGCTGACTACGCACCTGTATTTAGAGATTCCTTTGTCATATTCTCGCTTGCCCAATTTTCTCAAGAATAGGCTTCCACATCTGCTTACAGATAATTTCAAATATACAATTAAACATATCTTTACTTTGATTTCTCAGTCGATTCCAGGAGCAAAGCGAAGCATTCAAAAAGTCCAACAGCTCCATGAAGGAAGAACTAGGTGAGTCTAAGCCCCATAGACAGAGCCGCTAGTGTTACATTGCTGGTTCGTCTTTAGTATAGTCATTGAATAAGACGAGAACAAACAAAAAATCATCGTGCAAGGCGATTTTTAAGAACTTTAACAAGCCATATATTTTGAATTTTAGTCAGGACCATTAAGCCGATAGTTGATCTCAAAATTCAGTTGACCGCCAAACCTGTTGCAAAAAGAGCGTCGCCATTTAGCAACAAAATTGTTTTGTGAAAAGACTTTAAGTTTTCCATCTAATCTAATTTACCTGTTCAACAAATTCCTGGCTCTGATTAAACTTTGTGTTTTAGTACTCGATCAATCAAAAGAGAAAACACGGGTTGTGTTTATTCAAGTTTGCTCGCACCAGCCGTGTAGCATTTTCCATAAAAATCGGAAAAAAGAAGCCATGATTAAAGCCTACAAACAAATTACAGAAAAAGCAAGCTGATTTTCCTTCGTGTTTCGTAAAACTTATCTCTTATCCCATTTAAATTATAGTGGGTTTATGGTATAGATTCTACAATAATCAGCAATAGATCACTTATTTGGGTTTTTTGCCACTTCAGATGAAAGACGAATGGAGAGTGAACGCCTTAAGGTAACATTAAAGTTATAGTCGCAAAGCTGCGAAGTACTTCTTCTCCTGCCCGTTCCCTCTAACAACTAAGAATATCTTTACTTGGTCAATCGTCATCATCCTATGTTCGGCTCAAACTTTGCAATTTGTTTTTCGATTGTAGATTTATTTATTAGCGCATAATCAGTTCAGCATAGCTCTCACAAATACGAACGTGCGATGCTAGAAGGATTAGATTCGCCGCCCTCAGCTGACACCTTTCAAAGTTCAGATTTTGAACCAAGGGGCAGTTCAACGTCTAGGCTCTTAATAATAGTAAAGATTTTAATTAGGCTTCTAAAACTAATCTTTATTAAATTCACTGTCTCTTTTAACATTTCTTTTATCATCTATGATCAAAATACCTATTATTCTCTATGTATCTAATATCTGTACATGTTCAGGTTTTGTAATTGAAAGCTCCATACTTCCTGGCACCAAAATGAAAAAAAACACTTTTAAACGACTTTTTGAATGTATTCTGGGATTCCTGAAATTAGTTTATGTGTTAACCATTCAGATTTTAGATATTAAATGTGTCGGGGTATCAAATGTTTACACAATGCCATGGGCTTTTATTGGCGAATAACTGTAAATATCCTGACAGCTGCTGTTTCTAAACGAAAACAAGCAAGTAGTTTTTCATTCATAATTCAGTAAATTGATCCAAATTGGAAGTACTTTCAAAAGCCAAACACTTGCAGCTGCCACTTAGGATAATAGCTTTGGTTTGTACTTTATTTGCCTTAAGGAGCCTTACACTATTGTTATATCGCATCATTTTGAAATTGCGGTCGTTCAAGAATTTCATTACGAAAGAAATTACCATTGGCTGGATTCTCTTAAAAGAAATACATTTTAAAAAATTGTGTTCTAACCACAAGTTTCTTGGATCTAGTGTTAAGAGTTTTTTCTTCGACTTCGTTAAAGTTTGAAATTAGCGAGTTGAATGGCAGTTTTGTTTGCTTGAGTCTCGTATATATGTCGAACAGAGAGACAGCTCGACAAGAAAAGCTTCATATTGAAGCGGAAGGACACAAGCTGTTAAACTCGGCTATTCCTTCCGAAAACCACTAGGCTATCAACAACTGCTGTTGTTTTGAAAATCTATTTGTCAAGGGGCTGTTGTCTCATCTTATCATACAAAATGCTCGCACCTAAACACAGAGAAGACGATCATTCCCCTCTGTTTTGCGTTGAAGAACCGTATTTGGGTTCTTTGACCAATCTTGACGGCTTTGGAAAAATTCGCGGAGTTTGCACGAATCCTCTTTATAGTTGTCCGTGTTTTGTTCGTTTTGAGCACCAAATGAGTTCAGCATGTTTAAACTGCCATGGACTTTGTCCGAGCTCGGCTCATGTGAGTCTTTTGAACACTGTTACACACAATGTATACTTGAGTTATTGATTGAGATATTGAGTTATACACGTTATTAAAACACTGAATTATTTACGTGCTTGTTTTATATCACAAAACAAATTTGTTGTTTTTTTTTTCATTATTTACTCTGCCGAAACGTTTTATGATGAAAGAATTTTATTCTCGACGTTAATACGTTGGCTGTTTATATATCTGATGCTTAAATCATAGTAAAGTTGTTCTTTATAAAACTACGAGGCGGGATATGCTAATCTCTAGCCGACATACCTTGCGACCGCATTGTTGGTATTTTTTTCTTTTTCTTTGTAACTGTTGTTATGTGCTGCTTATACAACGTAGCTGGACCCTTCTGGGTTTTGGGCTTCGATTATAACGAAGCCTCGGTTTTATGTTTTTATGCGTTTGCCGAAAACATTTATGCAAACTTGAACGTTGAATATTTCATACCATTTATAAATTTTAACCTTCTACTCGCAAGTTGATATGTTTATTGGTCTGATAGTATTAAGAATATCGTGGAGAAAAGGAGGAAAGACCAACCCTTCTTGAGACATCTTTTAATTGTGCACAGTTTCGTGAGTCAGTGAGCTTCAACCAATTATCGGCAGTCATTGATTCTATTGGCAATTGGTCGAGTTTGCAATTCCTTGAGGCTTACTACATAAAAAATTCAAACCAACAATAAACGAAGGTCTGAAAGCCTCTACCAAGTTTGTAAATCTATTTTTCATAACATTGCACACTATGACTTGAATATAGTCGAAATGTTTTTAGTAACAGTGTCTTCCTTTCTCAGATTGATAATCATCAAGATGATAGCTTTGTTCGTTTTCTTAAGTAAAGCAAAGCGTGATTCACTTATCAGTTTTATTATCGGTAAAACTCAGAACACCAGAAAGCGATGCAGTGGTCAATATGTATAATTATGTGTACTGTTGTAGTGAAACTGACGTTTTGCAGGCGAACAATTTGTGTTTCAACTTGGGCGCACTTTTTTATCTACAATTACTACTAGTTTTAGCATCTTAGTATTGTAGTGGGGTTATTTGCAAGTTCAAAACTTGAGCCTCACTTTAAAGCAAAGGTGCAGAGGTGCGTGGCTGTCCAAAAATAGAATTACGGACTTTCACTATTAGTAAGTTTTGGATCTTTTCTATTTTTTAACCTTTCACTTTGCTACAATTAGAAGTGCTTTAATGGACCAACTGTTTTAGTTACCCGCCATTTCTTCTTGCGTTAGTTGGTTATTTGCCCGAGTCTTGCTTAATGATGTCATCTCCTCGCAACCGTGTTATTGATTTACTCGACTTACTTTTATTTTTTAATCTTTTAGTCTCTCCAGGCCCACTCGGCCCAGCAGCAAGTACTTCTGCATCAGCTGAGGAACCGTTTGCAGGAATACGAGTATGTTTCATTCAGTTTCCTTGTGTTTTATTTTATGCAGAGGTATACGGGTTTTTAACCACTGTCTAGTTTGTGTAGTCGCTAGTTTGCTGTGCGGGAGGCCTGGGCTCGATTTTCCAACCGGAACTTTTCTAAAAGGTTTTAAACTAACTAAAAAGAAGGTGCCGAATTCCCCCCCCCCCCCCCTCCCCCCACAAATTTGCACGTGGTCAGACCTTCGGTTCTTTTATTTTGTTAAACCGGAGAACTTGTGGTTGGGTACTAATACCCGTAGCCGAGTTTTGAACCACCCCGATTTTTTCCTAAAGTTTTGGCATAGACTGCTGAAACCTAACTAGAAAACACTTTTTGATTACTTACCGAAATTGATGAACTGTTGTATTTGATCAAAACAGACAAAACGCCATATTTTAGTGCTAGAAAATTTAAAGTGACTGAATTCGAAGTTGTAAAGCTAAATGCAATGGTCGACTTGTTGCTCTTCACAATGTCAAAATGCCCTGCCTGCCGAAGTAATACTTAGTTCTTGTATTTATCGCCATAGCGACCTAACTCCGACCGGCTTTTCCCTGTTCTTCCTGGCAGAACTGAACAAGATGCTGATGCGCTCAGTCGGGCCCAGGCCATCGACGATCTCCACGCTCGCCTCAAATCCAACGTAGATACAATCCAGCAGCTAAACCAACAGCTTAACACACTCAACAAAGAGAACCTTCGCCAGAGGCACGTGCTCGATCGGGAGGTGGCAGCAAGGAAGGTGAATCTCGCGTCCCACTTGATTTACTTTTTACATCCTGCTACGAATCTTTAATAAGTTGAAGGGCTTGGTTGTAATGAATACACTGTAATTAAGTATTTACTAGCGTTTTCGTTGTTGAAGTAAATTATATTGTCCTCTATATTTTAGTTCTACGTTTTTACTAAAGTTTGCTATCTTCAAAGAGTAAATGCCCGTCCGGAGCCTTGATTATTTTGTTTCTACTAGCGTTAAATGTTGTGTAGCTTTTGCTCACTAACAAACACGTAAGTTGCAGCAAAGCGGCAAGTGCCACTTGGAATACGCAAACAGAATCAGCCGAAGCAAGTTCAAACACACACAAAACATACAGACAAGTAAAGAAGAAAAGCGAAGATATGTTTAACAGTTGTAAGAAGGACCCTTCAGTTTGTGTCGCTCCTTGTTGCGTCGGTTATACTAACACGGAAACTTGTTTGACTTGTTTCTTCAGAACCTACAGTTACAAATTGAATCACGTGATCAAACGATACAGACGCTCAAGTCTCAGCTTGACGGGTACCGCGTGAATGAACTGCCGCGTCGGGACACAGACCCCTTGGTGAGATAGCCGGCAGCACTTGAACCGTGCATGCCGCCAGTTGCTTTTGCGGCAGCTACATTTCAGTTCATTTCTTTGTTAAATTGAGTTGCACAAAAATGTTTTTCTGATGTACTTTCACTGAACAAAACTTTCCCACAAAAGGGAGTTATGGTATCGAATATTTTAAGTATTTAAGTGCTCGATTGAGTAAATACTGGTGTATTGGACCGATTAAAGAGCAACTTACGAAACGTTTCTCAGGTCCCTGAAGTGTTTTCTCATTTTACAGCAGTGATAATTGGATTTTTTAGATCTTTTTTCTTGTTCTTTGTCTTTATTTCTACTTTGTCACTATCGTCAGTATCTCCTCTGATAGCCGAATTCTTTAGACAAGTTAATCAACTTTCTAATACGTTATTGATCTCTTTTATTTTAGCTCAGCCCGTTCAACGTCAGAGCAATAAATGGAATAAACGATTCGGCCTACATCTCCTCAATCGACAAAGAAATGTAAGAGTTGTAACTCGTGTGTACATAAAAGCTCCATCGATAGCTGTATAGCTCTAGTCCCAGCAATCTAATTCATCTGTAACTAACTTGATTCTTTTGCATCCACAGGCCGACTTCCGCTCAGAAGGAAAAGAAGGTAAAAATTCAGTTAGATTGTGATGACAACTTACCTTTGCTTTTAATGCACAGTGTTGCGGCCTTGCATCTTACTTTGATACTACAATAGTTTGGACATCCCATTAATTGGAACCCTAGAAGACATCGCACTGTGTAGAACCCTTGGGACATCCCGTTAAGTGGAATCCTTGGGGACATCCAATTAAGTGGAACCCTTGCGGATACCAAATTAGGTGGAACCCAATGGGACGTCCCATTACTCGAACAGTTGGTGTCATACCATAAATTGAAACACTTTGCGCCAATCCCGCTAGTGCGCGTTAAATCGATTCTTGTTTAAGTCAGCGGAGTGCATATGTTCTTAATTTGTATACCGTCTAAAGCCAGCGGCACAGTTGTCTCAGAAAAAGCGCCGTCGCTTCCTTTCTTGGGCCCGTAGGCAGTTTTCTCTCGAGGCTCATGAAAAATAACAAACATGGCAGATACTTTCCTCGCGGTAACCAACTAGAGCCTAAACTTTTCATTGAACGAGTTTATATGATCAATTCTCATTTTCACATTTTCAAATGTCGTATATTGTGTGTGTTACGTAAGGAGAAGTTAGATGTTTATAACTGACTGAAACGGTTAAAGCGTAACCTTGTAACCTCGGGAATTTTGCTGGACAGAGTCTCATTTATTTGAGGTCGTGTTGAACAAAATTCGCGAAATCGCAAAAAAATAATTAGGGGAGTCAGGACGGCCGAGTGATTACCAGCGCTGTGGACCCGGGTTCGAATGCCGAGTTTCACACGTGGGGTTAAGTTTGTCATCTTCTTCTGATAATGAGGCTTTTTACCCAGGCTCTCCGGTTTTCATCTATCCACAAAATCGACTTTCATGCCCAGATCTGGGTTGTCGTCGAGCGATTAAACGTAAGCCACTGGCTTGGAAGAATGGGCAATTTCTCTCTGCGAAACGACGATAAATAAAGTTTTTTTAATTGCATTACAGATTCGTTCTATTATGAAGAAAGAATTGGAAAAGGCAGGAGTGAAAGACGCCCAGGTGTTGGACAAGTCTTACTGGATCCACCGTGTTGGTGAGGTTAGTTTATAACATTACCCAATCGACAATTCCCCTTTAAGAGGGCGGCTGTACATTTTACCACACAGCATTGCAAACCTTACATTATTTAAAGAAACTCAGGGAGGGTAAAAGTTGGTAAAAACCTTCCATGTACTAACAAAACAGTGCGTGTCAAATTTGAGGTTTAGAGTTTCTCGCTATGCTTTTTTATGGGCAATTCTAGACGTGTCATTCGCTAGGAATTATGGGTAGTGCACAGGTCGCCATCTGACTATAGCACCTTGATTTTGGTTCACGCTGTGTCTTGGATTTACTGCATCGACGTTTACATTATCACCAATCCACTTTTCTACCAACATCAAAATCTGCATACATGGGATATTAAGATAACATTTTGATTGTTACTGGAACAAATGTATGTGCACGTGCTGGGCTCGTGGGTAAGATCCCGGACTGCCAAGCTTGAAGCCCTGGGTTTGAACCCGGGCTTTGTCAATTAAGGTTGAACATTTTTGCGGCCTTCCTTCGCCACACCGTCCGTGGACAGGAACATTGAGCCGATGGTTTAGTCTCTCGTCTTCTAGCGGGGGACTTGAAAGAACCCATACACTGATATCGATGATAGCATGGTTTCGACCCGACGGGCAGTGATCTTTCTCTCAATAAACACGTACACATTTGGACGTGTCTCAAACTAGCTACGTAGATAAAGTTTATTTATTTACTTCTTTTATATTCAAAGTTTCAGAAATATTTACCCTCCAAATTATATATTTACGCATTTTAAGTTGCTGTTTCTGTTTAGTTGATCTTAAAGTGCTGTCTTCAAGGTTTTGCTCTAGTGTTACTGTTGTGTTAATTAATTACTTTTTCTTTCTTTGCTTGGTGGGATTTATACGGAAGAAGAAAAAACGTATGTTTCGTTCTGCGCATGCAATGCTAAGGAGGCCCTGCCGTAATTATAGCTTTTCACCGACTTTTTACTCATTTTTTTCCAGCTCTCAATCCAGCTTCAGCAAAGCAGCGAGTACTGGGCTCAGAAAGTGCGGGAACTTTCAACGCAACTGGACGACCAGGCTGCGTCTCCGAGTCACATGTACTAGCAACCCGTCCTATGTATCCCCACCAGGCCCAGTCTCCTCGCAAGTTTCTAAGAACTGGAACGTGAAAACAAATTTTATTTTCAAGTTCGTTTTAACATGAAAGTTAAGACGACACTTTCGCCCCACCGGGGGCTCACCCGATTTAAATTATTTAAAAAAACAAAAGAGAGAATATAAGTAGATAGAAAATTATGGAAAGGTCACCTTTGGTCAATACCGGAAAGAAAGCATTTCTGTGAAAAACCGGCTTTTAAATCTGGCTCAAGTTGAAGCTAAAAATATATGTAGGAAAAACTAAAGTAAAGACTTTTAACAGGTGACCCTTTAAAATTCATTTTAAAGCCTATCTTTTATGTACCTCTTTTAGCCTTTCTTACTCTTTGAACTTTGCATCGCAATTAAGTTCTTAAAGACCTGCATTATGAAAAAGTTTTTGTATAAAAAAGCGTATTCCAACTTTATCATGGTTTATTTATAGACTACTAAAACGTTTAGTGAAGTAACTTGTAAATGAATGAGAGTATCAAATAAAGCTAAATACTGTATCTTAAGAGTTTTTTATTGTTGGAAAAATAGACTTGAAATGCCCCTTCATTTTATGTTTTCAACAGAATAAGAGTTTGGTGGTTTTGATCTTGAAAAAACAAGTTTCGTCGGGTTGGGTCGAGATAATGATGGCTAGCAATTCTGGGCCGGCAGAAACCAACTCTTACGGGTAAAAATCAAATAATCTTAATTCAGTATTAAAGTACTGATATTAGTTACTACGTAATATCAGAGCTTTATTCAGTGATGTTCTGTCTCTTACTTACTTTATTTATCGTCGTTACGATGGGAGTGGTTGCCCATTCTCCCAAGCCAGTGCCTCGGAGTCAGAAGAAGATCGACAAATCTTAGCCCCCAGCAAACTCGGGATTCGATCCCGGGTCCACAGAGGTGGGAGGCACGAGCGCTAACCGCTCGGCCATCCTGACTCCCCTGAGAGGGAGTTCTCACAACACTCGGTCTTTTGTTGTCCGTAATCTAGCTTCTTTGTACTGAAGTTTTGCCAACGTTATTTTCTCGAGATCAAAGCAAAAATGTTTTTGTAGCTCTGATGAATGCCCTGCCGGATGTCAGCCTAAAAGGTTAACTAACTAACGACTAAATTTGTAGTTCCCGCCCAAACAGAATCAGCCAATCAGATTCGGCTTGGTTCTCTGTGCCAGGCCACGAAATACCAACTCAGTGGTGGTATTTTTTTGTTTAGTTCGCCGGGCTTGCGCAGGCGGCCTCTGCTTTTTACCATATTTAATATTTTCGACCATGTAAAGTTTTTGCACTACATCCAAGTTCACCAATACGAGACGAAAGTAATCGTACCAGTTGTAAGTCCTATCGGCTGCTCCAAACAAAGTGTTTATAAACGGCCTCTTTGGGTTCCTATGAGAACTGTTGAACATTTCGACTTTATTCAAATGCAAATCATAACGCATCGTTTGTTCTTGTATAGAATGCGGAAGTAGGTTGTTGTTGCTATCCTAACCCCGCAATTGATAACCGCGCGAGTCCAGTATCAACAACTGAACTCGCAGTACTACCAACCAGGGGCCGACTGTTCAACCACCGATTGACCCCGACCCAGGGTAATGCATGCTCGTGTTTCTTACCAGCCATTAACTGGCTTGGACTGATTTGTGGTTTTAAACATGCTTTTATTGTTTGAAATTCTGAGCAGTGTTTGTAAGCAAAGCAAACCTTTCATTTTATGTATTTCAACTCAATTCCCTTAATCCGGAGTTAAAGTTAAGCTTTAAGCTTTAAGCTTTTGAACAACTGGGTCCTGGGCTCAACCCTGGTAGTTTGTGTAGTGTACTGAAACATTAGTTTTAAAAAATCAATTCAAGGAATTGTTCGGAGGAATAAGAAAAATCTGAAACATGAAGCGGTTGTTCTCATTCAAGTCGTAGGTGCTACTGAGAGTGGGATAATCGAACTCTAAGATCTCAAAAAGTAGTCACTCCAGATATAACGTTGATTTTCAAATATTTTAAAATAGAGCGCCATTGTTCGTACAAATCTATCTCTATTAAACTCTTAAAAAATGAAAATCTAAAATAGTAATTTCGTTTCTTTTCTATTCTCGACAAACCTGATGACCTCATCCTCTAGCTCTAGTGCATGCGCAATACCAGAGAGCGGAAACGGGGATTCCCCGCCGCTGACCAATCATATCGACATGTTGAGGCTACTTCGCCGACTCGACGACTCGACATGACTCAATTTTGGGCTAAACTATCAAATCTTTGATCAGTATTCAACGAAGGCTTTGCACTTCCCTTGACTAGCAGTCCAATCAGTTTTTAGGGCATGTATTTACAAATGAATTTATAATAATCTCTCCTCGAACAGGCACGGTCATGGCTGGAATTTTTTTAAGAGAAACGGTTTTCGTGGAAATTCGGGCTTTCGTTTTTCTTCTCGACCCTCAAGCAGATGCATGGACGCCAGTTAAAGAAAAGGACGTTTATTGTAAAGTTCAATTAATTTGTCTAACACGACCGGACTCAGTTCCAACTTATCGTGTACTGGCAAAGCTCGAGAGCAATGGAGCGGTAAGTTTGGCTTGTGCTGTTACGCTCAACCTGGAGACACGGCTGGAACTTGCCTTTTCAATCGAACATTTTAGAGCCAAAGCATTTCTTTGAAATGCTTAGTTTTACTCTTAGCTTCAAAGTATTTTAAGTAACGGAAGTCAAGCAGAACCCTTGGTTTTGACATACCGTATAAGGCAACGCCATCTCTCCTATTATTAGTTAATTTTTTTGGTTGGCTACGTTCTGCAAGTTTGGCTATATACCACTTATTTTTCAAACGACAACAAAAGTTATACATCATTAGGGATACTGTTCATCTGTTAACAAACTCCCTAAATATAAAAATACAATTTTTCAAATCTATTGGCAGCTGAGTTAACACAACGCCTTTATATTAGTTGATTTTGATAGTAAAACAGAGGATTTGTTAAACGGATGGACAGATTTAGGTGTTTAAAAAGTTGGTTTAGCTTCAAGGACCTTACAACAGGACTGCATCACACAAAAGTATTTACTTCAGTCTATCATACTTTTGTAGCAATGTCAATTGACAAGTTTTGCAGAAATGTTGTCACAGCTGTTTGAAATCAGATGTAGTTCCAAACTGAGGGAAAGATTGTTACTCGCTTTCCTATTTTTTATTTATTTTTTTGCAAAGTTTTTAGATAATCGGCACACTAGGTTTCCATTGGAGTATTTGAAAAGATATTCAGACGTTTTCTATATAAAAATGATGGCGTGCATATGCTATGAGCTGAAAGCAATCAGTATGTCAATCAACCAATCCTTTACACTTGGTAATGAGAAAATGATAACTAATCAAATAAGCCAACTACTGGAGATTTTAGAATAATATTCACCCAAACTTATTCTATTAAAAGTGTGGGCCCAAACTGAGAGAATTTACCAGTACAAGTGGAACTGAAGGGGTCAGACTGTCATCTTTCCTCAGGTTGCTCTTGACGTACAGTTACGACCAACAATCACCTATCAAGTTGTGGAACCTACATGGCATCAAATGAGAACGGAAACAAAATCAACTTTTGGCTTGAAAATGAGTCCTGATTCAGATGGGGGGAAATTTGCTGTTGTTGTACAAAATATCTTGCGCTCATTTCAAGGTAAGAATTATGTCACTTAGGGTATAAGTAAATAAATAGGAATCTTTCAACACATTTTGAGACAGGTGGGTTCAGGAATAACATCTCTTTAGCATTGAGAATGTGATCAAGTGCCTGATAAGTAACATGCTCTTGATTATTATTTTTATTCAGTTATTAAGAAAAAGCGGTTTGCAGTTCTACATACTTGGCTCCAACAATAGCATAGATTTCTGAAAACTTTGGCAGATTCTCTAAATTTTTACAGTCCAACTGGTTCATCATTTTTTTACTCTCTATATAGCACATACCTACTACAAAATGAGTGGTTGGTAATAAAAAATGGAACCAGGTCAAACAAGTTTAGCAATTGATGATGGTAAGCAAAATTCTCCCAATCTGTTTGTGTGAATAGTATAAATCATACTTGGGAGAATTTACCAGTAAAAATGATCAAACAAGTTGTATATAATTGTTAAACTCTGTGGTTGCAATGAATATAGTTAGTTAGTTAGGCCCTTAGCTCCTCCTGGAGCATAGGCCATCAACGATTTCGTCCCTCCATCTCCTCCTGTC